>PVKN010000062.1:0-124868 GCA_004027915.1 Capromys pilorides | reverse complement strand
TAACTCTTCCAAATAAATGCATTTTGTATTTAAGTCACTCTTCTAAAAAGATTTATAGGGGTTGAGGATGCAGAAAACGCATCCTGAGTTTGATTCTTGGTATTCCCCATAATTAATTAATTAATTTATTTATTCCTCTTTTGAGTTCTTACACTAGGGAGACTTGAATCCTGATTTCTTTATCCTAATACTACAACAAAATTTTTCTGTGTAATTATATTTTACTCTGATCTGTATTTCCCATTTTAGTAGCCATGTGTGTATCCTCTCAGAACCAGAAAATTGAAAGTATACTTAAACTTGCATGGATTTTAGTGGAAAGGTTTCAGACCTTCGTTGTTCCACAGTTGTTGCCCATTTAGGTTATTTCTACATTCTTGCTAATTAGAAATTAATAGCTCTGAACAATTTTGTAGTTAAATCTTTGTGAGTATTTGTGAATGATCTTTTAGGCGGGGGAGGTACAGCCCTTGTCGATTTTGCTCTGTCTCCTGTGAAGTGGAACTGCTGAGACTGCTGCAGTCATGTTGCCCAGATGCGCTCTTTTCTAGCTTGTAACTGTGAGGCCTTCAGCAAATGCTGGAAACAGCGTAAGGCTCAGTTTCTCTGGCAGTAAGTGAGGATAACAGTTATTTATGGCCTGCAGTGCCTGAGAGACTAGAGCGAGCTATTCTATGGACAGCAGTTAACACCTTCCTGACAGAGCTTAGATCCTTCAGTTATTGCTGTTGGTGTTGATGCTGTCACCTACCTTAGAGTTGAGATCAAGATTTTTTTTTTTTACCTTGCACTTGCCAGGCAGGCACTTGTGTCCCTAAGCTATCTTCCCGGCCACAAAATAGTTTTTTTTTTTTTTTTTTTTTTGTCTCTTTCTTATCTATGCAATTCAGGCTGACCTTGAGCTCACTTTTGTAGCCTAGGCTGGTCTCAATTCACACCAATCCTCTTGCCTCAGCCTCCCAAGTGCTGGGATTATAGGTATGCACCACCACGCCCGAGATCAAGATAGAATGAGAAAAATATGTATAAATATTTCACAAAATATAAAATGTCCAGGCTATTACTCTTTGAATGATTTCTTGATTGGAAGCTGTTCTAGTCAGGGTTTTACTAGAGGAACAGATACAATACAAGGAACAGATTTAACACAAGATGTGCCAGTCTGAGTCAGATGGGGAAGTGTGCTGAGAGCGTCTGCACACTGCCAACTGAAGGATTCAGTCCCAAGGCTTTTATGCTCACTGCAGTGTTCCATCCCTACTAGTCTCTATTGGTCTTACCCGGTTTCTACTGGTTCCTAACAGTCTCTAATGATCAGCTGTTGTGTCTGAAAAGGAAGGCAGAAGAATCTGCAATGGAAAGCTGAAGGGTCCAAACTAGAGGCTGACAAGTCTGTGCAGGAAGCCAGGAGATAAAGTCCAAACTGAGTTATTCTGGGGCAGGGCCCTCAAGACTCACAGTGTGAAACAGCAAGGCAATGCAGCCAAACTGATACAATGTATGAACCCCTAGGCATCCAGCCAAGTTGACACAATGCATCAACCACTACAGAAGCATAAAAACTGTGCTTCATACAGGGTTTAAGGTTTGAACTTGGTGAACCGGGCTGGGTTGTATAAATGAAGTGTGTTAAATGTCTGTGTGCTTGCACTGGGCCTGCCCCGTGGTGGTGAGCTGCGAGTGCAGGTGGCGCTGTTGTCTCTAGAGCTATGGCTGGAGTGGCTGCATGATGAGATCAGCATGGCCATGGACGGCCTTGACCGGGAGCATGTGTACGAACTCTTCGAGAAAGCCGTGAAGGACTACATCTGTGAGTTACCGGTGAAAAGCATGCCCCAGCAAACTTCAATAATCCCCAAACTGGCTGCTTTATCTTTTTAGTATTTCTGCTCAAAATATTAATGGCAGGCCCCTGAAATTATTTTCTGATCGCTGAAAGTGACAAATGCCTTCATACACAGCGTAATGGGTCGGTCTTAAGGTTACGGAGTGAGTATATGAGAAGAGAGTGACAGGAATAAGGCAAGCTTGCCACTTATCTTTTCTTTGAACATCATTAAAAATAGAACTTTAAAATGTGGATCGTTATTTATAGGATCAGAGCTTTTTACTTTTTAAGATGACTTAAAAATGAATCAGGATTTGAAAGTTAGAATGTTTTAGGTTTTAAAATCTTTCATTACAGATTGTCATTGAAATTAGTTAACTGAGCTTTACTTTTTTTTTTGATGCTGGGAATCAAGCTATGTTCCTTACCACTGAGCTATATCCCCAGCTTCCTTTAGTTTTGCTAAATAGACTTTATAATCATAAGTGTTGTTCTACATGTTACCTCTTGGTTTATGTGGTAAAATCCCAATGACTGTAGCTGGTAGGGCTGTTCATTAAGATAATTCTTTGCAGGCGGCAGCATTAGTATAGTTAGGTTGCGATTTTTGTTGATTATGTCCTTGTGTTTTTGGTGGGCACATATTCTGCATCTGTTTGGTGTTTGGCTATATTATGTTCTAAACTAACAGAATTCTCATTTCTAGGTCCTAACATCTGGTTAGAGTATGGCCAGTACTCAGTCGGTGGGATTGGACAGAAAGGTGGTCTGGACAAAGTTCGCTCTGTATTTGAAAGAGCTCTTTCCTCTGTTGGCTTGCATATGACCAAAGGCCTGGCCATCTGGGAGGCTTACCGAGAGTTTGAAAGTGCCATTGTTGAAGCTGCTCGGGTGAGTGCCGTGTCCCTGGACCCATGCCTGCTCTGAGTGGCTAGCAGCTGTTTTTATGTCGAGCCATCGGAGTACTCTTTGAAACAAACATCCAGGGCCAGTGAGATAGCTCAGCAGACTAAGAGCCTGCTTAGGCAAGTGCAGAGACCAGGGTTTGGTGCCTGGCGCCACATGCTGTGTGGGCTCTGTCCCCAGTTGCACTGAGCCAGCCAAGGAGACCAGGTGTGTTGGGCGTGTCTGTAATCCCAGCGCTAGAGGGGCTGAAAACAGGAGAATCACTAGAATCTGAGCTGCTTAGTGAGACCCTGTACCAAATACATTGAAAAAAGAAAGGAAAACATCCATTGTGGGTCTCCTGTTAACACAATGTTTTTTGCTGATTTCCTAGTGGATAAACAATAAGATGAATTAGGACTGGGGCGATAGCTCAGTAGAACAAGTCCTTGCCTGGCAAGCACAGGGTCCTGAGTTCAATCCTTGGTTCTGCCAAAAAAAAAAAAAAAAAGATGCAGTAAGATGAATAGCAAGAATTATTTGACTTAAAAGTAAGTTCTTCTGGTTTTTGTCCCAGGGATTGAATTTGGGACCTTGAGCTTGCCAGGCAGGTGCTTGTGCTAATGAGCTGTATCCCTGGTTGTTTTTTTTTTTTTTTTTTTAATCTTTTATTTATTTATGTATTTGGTACAGGGCCTCACTGCATGGCTCAGAGTCATAGTGATCCTCCTGTCTCAGCTTCTCTAGTGCTGAGATTACAGGCATGTACCACCAGGTCTGTTTTGCTGCCGGCACGACGTGGTACCTGGGATTGAACTCAGGTCCTTGTGCTTGCCAGGCAGGCACTTAGAGATGTTTCCCCAGCCCTATTTTGTTTTTTAGTTTAAGATACTTTTGTTCTAGCTATATAGTTGCAGGTGAAGGCACAAGGATCATTATGTCATTAAGTATGTATGAAAATGTATGAATATGTGTGTATGTATATTATATATATGTTTTGGTTGAAACTAAGGAGAGATTTAATGCCATCCAAATTGCATTTTAAAGCTATAATTTATAGAGTTTTCGAGACAGAGTCTTACTATGCAGCCCAGGCTGGCCTTGAACTCACAGCAATCCCCCTGCCTCAGCTCCCAAGTGCTGGGGATACAAGCATGTGCCTCCACACCCTGCTGATTTACAGAATTTTATAGTTGTGTCCCCTTTCTGTGCTTCTGCACAGTTATTGATGGGACATAGTAGAGCTATCTAACATGTAGAAAAAGTGCTTGAGTGTCCTTAATCTGAAATGTGAGATCTGAAATGGTCCAAATTCCAAAGCTGTGTGCTGCCATGGTACAGCCTCCTGATGACAGGTTGTGGTCCAAATATAGGTGCTCTAAACCTATTGTATAAAATCACCTTCAGGGCTGGGGAGACAGCTTGGTGGTCTAAGCACCTGCCTGGCAAGCACAAGGACCGGGTTCGATCCCCAGTACCACATGCTGTGCCAGCCCCACACTGCTGGCCACTGAAATGGTGTGGTGGCACATACTGTAATTCCAGTGCCAGGGAGGCTGAGACAGGAGGATCACTACAAGTCTGAGCTGTGTAGCGAGACCCTGTACCAAATAAATAAAGATTAAAAATAGTCATCTTCAGGCCCTTTGTATAACGTGAGCTAAACTTGGCTCCTCCCCAAGACATCTTGTTATAGATATACAGATACCTCAAAATCTAAAAAAATCCAGAGTTCAAAATCCTTGGTCACATGTAAGCTGTGTGATTAAGTAGCCCCAGTAGTTCTTGTTCACAGCCTGTTGAAAAGGCTATAGTGGGTGCTCAGCCTACCCTCAGTAAGGTGCCGGGCCTGATGCTGTGGCCTAACATTCGCAGACCTCTGCTGTCAGATATATCCCTGTGTGGCCTCTGCTTCACTGTCACCAGAACATTCTGGCTGCTGTACTTTTACTCAGACGATTCCTTCGATGGAAGCTGCTGAGTCTGCAGGTGCTTTCCCGGTGCCCATTCTGCTGGAAGCCTTCACTGATTTTCTCTGTAACAGCTCACCCCTAAAAACCACCTAGCAATCCATTGGATGCTGTGATCTTGTGATACTTTACTGTTATGCTAATTATGTCCTACAACTTTATAGACATTTGGATAGACATTTTTATTATTTTGAGACAAGGTTCCCTAAGTAAGTCCCTAAATTGTCCAGGCTGGACTTCAGTTTTGATACTTTTGCCTCAGCCTCCCAAATCAAGTGAGTCACCACATGTGGCTTGGGTATGTTTCTCATAAATTTTTTAGTTTGAGTTGAAAATCTGTGGAGATGTGTTTTGAAGTAAAAAGAACCATAGTTTGTCATTTACTACAAATTTGCTTCTTTAGCCCATAGCCGGCTTCCTTTCCCCTTTTGACTGGGAACAAACCTTTGATTCACAGCTTGAGAAAATCCACAGTCTCTTCCGGCGACAGTTGGCAATCCCACTCTACGGTAAGAGAAACTGACTTGTCGGCAGCCAGCCCTTCATGATTTTAAAATGCTTCTGAGTGTGTCCTGTGATGAGACCTTGCCAGCATCCTGTGAGGCAGGTAGGGCAGGTTCCATTCTCATTGGACAGTGCCACTGTGGATGAGGTTCTTAGACCTCTCTCGAGTCACTGATGCCAGAGGCTGTAAGGGTCAGGACTGCTCCTTGATGCCCAGGAGATGTCTTTTTCCCATTTTAAGACATCGTTGGAAAGGTGGAGATAATGTTGCTGACAGGAATAGGGAAACACTGCTGTGTTTTCTGCAGAAACTATTAAGTAAGGGTTCTGTTGTAAGCATTTTCTCTTTCCTTAACAGTGGTGATTTTGCATACCATTCCTCTGTTGGGGTGAGTTGGATGAGAAATACAGTTGATTAGAAGTACTGATGTTTAAATTTCTTGGGCTTTGGGAGGGAGTCTCCCTTTTGGGTGAATATAGTTTGGGAAGGCCAGCCATTCACAGCTCTGGAGCTATGAGCCTGTTTGGTGCCAGGAGGGCAGTATACTCTTGGGTACCCCCTAGGCATGGCTGCGCATCATCTACACCCAGAGGCTCTGGACACCCTGCCTGAGCCTTGCTGTCACTTCCCTACTTGAGGAATGAGTAAGCTTCATAGTTTATTTGGGTTTCATTTATCATATTAGAGAACAAGTCTCTGATCCAGTTGTTGGATGACGAGACTAAATGGGTTTGTAGATTTCATCTCACGAATCAGTGTGAGAAAGCTTGGCTTAGTAATTTAGGAGTGTGAACTTGGGCCGTACTGCCTGGTGCCAAGGCTCGCTCTACTCTTTCCTGTGGCTAAGTAGCTTACCATACCTCTACTTTAGTTTCTTCAATTGCAAAATGAGTACAGTGGTGCCTTCCTTGTAGATATGTGAGGACTGAGGGAGGTAATGGATATGAAGTATTAGAAGCATAGGTATGAAGTGCTAGGCCAGTGCTGGCGAACCTCGTAGAGCTTTCACTGATAACAGTGCTGTGGCACACGTGTGCTAGGTCTGCTACCACTGCACTAGGCTCTGAAGCACTAGGTAAGTATTGTTAGTGCATTAGTGTTGCCGATCACTTCATTGACTCTGACAAAACCCTAATAGCAAGATCCATAGGACTGAATTCATCTTTCAATAGATATGGAGGCCACATTTGCAGAGTATGAAGAGTGGTCGGAAGACCCTGTGCCAGAGTCGGTAGTTCAGAACTACAACAGAGCACTGCAGCAGCTAGAGAAATATAAACCCTACGAAGAATCACTGGTGAGTGTTGGCTACTTTGATAGTGAGCTTCTCTCTACAGATATTTCCTAATCAGTAGTTGTGAGTTAAATACTGTGGACATATAGCTTACATCCTAATAATAAAGTGAACATCGATGTACCCACTACCCAGGTTAAGAAATAGAACATTGCCTGTACCTTAGACGTCTCCTATGTGCCCCTCTCCGATTGCCTCCTCCTCCCTCTCCCGAGAGGTAACCACTTTCCTGACTTTTGTGATAATTATTCCCTTGCTTTTCTTTACAGTTTTAACAACCTTTGAATGTATCCTTAATTACTATATTGTTTAATTTTGCACTTTTATATGATAGATTCTTGCCATATCTTCTCTTATCCAGCATGTTTTTGGGTTTTGCTCATTGATATTTAGCTCATTTGTTTGCATTACTGTAAAGTTGCCTGTGTATACTACAATTTATCCACGGGGCTGAATAATTGGGTCATTTCCAGGTTTCTACTTGGAGCAGCAGCATTACTCTGAACATTCCTGTGTCTCTTGGTGGCTTTCTCTAGAATATATTCTTAAGAGTGGAATTGCTGGCCCACGGGGTGATGCTGACGTGTTTCTCAGGTCTCAGGTGCATTCCTGCCAAAGGAATCTGTATTCTCATCTCTTGACCTCGTGTATCAGCTCACTTAAGCTTTAGCTGATCTTATTGAAATTGTAGGTTTAATTTGCATTTTCCTTGGCCGCTAATGCTATTGAGTAGTTTTTCATGTTTATTGGCTGTGCACGTTTCCTTTTTTGTGAAGTGCTTGTTAAAAGTCCAGTCTTTGGTAATCCCAGCACTGGGAAGGCTGAGGCAGGAGGATCGGTGTGAGTTCGAGACCTGCCTGGGGCTGGGGAGATAACTCCGAGGCTTGAGAGTGCAAGGTCGTGAGTTTGAAAAAAAAATAAATTCCCTCCTAGTTTGTGGCTGGTCTTTTCTCCCTTTTTAAAATGAAGGATATTTTTGATGTATGGTTCTTAATGCAAGTAGATTTACTGATACATTTTTCTTATGGTTTTTATGATGCACAAAAAATTATTGTGCATTTAAGAATGCTGTTGTGGTCAGGCATTTTATTTAGCTCTGTTTTCTTCTGAAAGTTTTATAGTCTTTATTTCATGGTGGGTCATTATCCACCTTGAAAGGGTTTTTCTGTATGGTATGAAGCAGAGTCTGGCTTCATTTTCCCATACAGAGAACCAGATGTTCTAGTTCTGATTCTGATTAATTGTACCATCCCTTCCTGGTGCACAGTACCGTGTCTGTCCCAGGTTAACATCCATTATGTGCCCGTTTTGCAGGGTCTCTGTTCTACCTTCTGGTTTCTATTATTCTGTCACAATGAGGATAGTTTTATGATGTTTGATCTTGAATTGGATGAGTCCTGTCTGCCTTGGTCCTCTTTTAGAAAGTCTTGGCTTTCTTTAACTATTATGGGTGCCTCCACTAAACTTAAGATCGGCTCTTTATAGTTTTTTTAATTGAAATTACATTGAATCTATAGACCAGTTTGAGAATCTTCTTGAGCATTTGTGTCTGTGCCGTGTTAAGTTTTTTTGTTCTATAAAGTTTTCTATCCTGAGTTCAATCCCCGGTACCACCAAAAAAGAGTTTTCTAACATTTATTTATTTATTTGTTTGTTTATTTGTTTGTTTATAGGGAAGGGTCTACAGGGTGTTTGGGGTCTCACTATTAAATTGGACCCATAGTAACAATTTTATAAGTTTAGCCAGTTTTTGAAAATATTTTTAAAGATGTATTTCAGAATGGTTTTGGTTATATTTGTGAATAATGTCTTTTAAAAACTTTCATTTTCTCGTTATGCCTGGCATATAAAATGCCACCGGTATTTTATATTAATTTTTTACTCTGGTAAACTTGCTAAATATTATTAATTTGTACAGTCTTTTGAGCATTCTATGTTGACAGTCCTGTTCTTTCTTTCCATCCATCCATCCATCCATCCATCCATCCATCCATGATAGTGCCCCACACTATACAGTACAGGCTGGCCTGGAATTCACTGTCGCCCAGGCTGACTTTGAACTCACAACAGTCTATTTGCCTGAGCCTCCTAAGTTCTGGGATTACAGGTGTTTGCCACCATAGCTGGCTACAATTCCATTTTTATTTTATTTTAATCTTAATTTTCTTTTTACAGTTTCATTTTAAAATAGCATTTTGCCCTGTTCTTGTTATTAGGACACTGCTGCTGTTCAACATTTACTTACTTATTTTGTTTTCTTGAATTTTTCTGATGTTTTCATTTCATTCAGCAGGCTTATTGTTAATATTTTATTATACAGTGTCCATCTGCTAAAATTTACTAGGGACATTTCCTGCTTTTTTCTGTTCTTATTTATTCTATCTTAGATCTTTCACCTGAAATTATTTTTTGTCTTGAAGTATAGCCTAAGGAGTATCTTACATGGATATTTTTTGGTAGCATCCTCAGGTTTCTTTTCTTTTCTTTTGTTCTTTTTTGTGTTTAGTATGGGGTTTACAGGATCTCACTACGTAGATTGGACTCTGGACTCGTAGTGATTCTCCTGTTTTCAGCCTCCCAGGTGCTGGGATTACAGATGCGCGCCACCATGCCCAGTCTTAATCGCTGTCTCAGCATGCCCCAGGGGTGGGGCCAGCACAGCATCCTCAGGTTTTTATTTTATTTTATTTTTTTGCATTATAGAGAAGGGTCTACAGGGTGGTCAGAGTCTCACTACTAGATTAGATTTGAGTGATCCAGCCGCCTGTTTACACCCCCAGGAGCTGGGATTACAGGCACACATCACACCCAGTCTCAGTTGCCTGCTCAGCACGTCTTGGGAGTGGGGTTGAGCTATTTGGCTGGCTCCATCCTCAGGTTTTTAATTTATTTTTATTTTTATTTTTATGTATTTGGTGTAGAGTCTCACCATGTAGTTGGACTCATGTTGATTCTCCTGTTTTCAGTTTCCCCAGGGCTGGGATTACAGGCGTGTGCACAGTCTGCATCTTCAGTTTTATGTGTCTACAATATCTTTGCTTTGCTTTGCTTTGCTTTGCTTCTTGAAAGTAATTGTCGGGCTGGGGAGATAGCTCAGTAGAATAAGCGCGTGTTTGGCAAGTGCAAGGGCTTGAGTTCAATCCCCGGTTCTGCCAAAAAAAAAAAAAAAAAAAAAGTAATTGTCTCAGGCCATAGGATTCTTCACTGCAGAAGAGTTTTCTCAGCAGTTGAATATAGCTTTCTGTATTCCCGTTTCTATTGTTGCCCTTGGGAAGTCAGCTGTTTAACTTTCTTAAAGGTAATCATTGTTTTTTCTCTGGCTGATTTTAAGGTCTCGCTGGTTTTGTTTGTTGTCTTGCAATTTCATTATCATAGATCCTGGGAAGGATAACTTTTTCTTTCTCCAGTTTGAAGTTTATTGGCTTTCTTGACTGTTTTTAATACCTCTCTTGGTATGTTGAGTACGTGCAGAGGTTTTTTTAACTTAGGTTTGAATCTTGGCTCTGCCATTTATTGACTCGAACTCCAGGCTAGTACTTCAGTTCCCTCTGACTCAGTTTCCCTGAATGTGGGATGTGGACGGTAATGAGGTGTGTCTCATAACTGTTGTGAATATCAGATTCTTAGGCTAGTAAAGGTTTCACTTTTATTTAGCTTACTGTCTTCAGTTAGATTTCATGCTCAGTGTTTGTTTCTTTGCCAGTTTGTTGCTGATTTTTAGGGTTATTTTTAGTGTTTCATACAGAAATTTTAGTTGTTATCAATGCCATAGAATATCTAGGTAACTAATTCATCACCGTTACTGGAAATCAAGGCTCTGAAACATGGTATTTTTTATAGAGAGAGCATTTATGCTTTCTGGACAGCCTGCACAATCCTCCTCAGCTTTTCTTTTTCACATGTAAATGATTTCTGTGTAATTGTGTTTCACAGTGTCCTCAGTGAAGTCCTCAACCAGTTCAGTTTTGTTGCACCTATCCACAGACTGGCTGAAGAACAAATGAGTTAAGAGGCTTCTGTCTAGAAAGATGTGTGATTGTGTATCTTTGGCTCAGTAAATGTGCAACCAGCCTCCTCTGTCTTTTACCTGTACCTGTACTCTAATGGGACTGATATTTGGAACAAGCTCTTGGAATTGAGTAAGACACTTGAGTTTTCTTGCCCTGGTTTCCATCCCTCTACTTTGGAAGGACACTTAGCAGTCGTCATTGGCTGAGGTGCTGCTCTCCTTCGTTTCTGCCTGGTGGCCTGTTTAAATTCCCTGTGGCCTTGGGATGTGCCTAGAGAAGGAAAATGCTTTGTAAGTACTGTCCTGCTCTGGACCAGGTGGGAAGACTGTCGCTCTCCTCATCAAGTAGGTCCTGCTGTAGGGTAGTTTGAGAAGGAGGGTTTGTGATTCTTAGTGTTGCCATTCTCTCCAGCGTGTATTTTATTTGGAGATGTTTTGTGCTTCCTGACCAGTGTCAAGTAACTAAACTTTATTTCAATTCTATTTTGCTGTGCTCCAGTTGCAAGCAGAGGCACCGAGGCTGGCAGAATATCAGGCATACATCGATTTTGAGATGAAAATTGGCGACCCCGCTCGCATTCAGTTGATCTTTGAGCGAGCCCTGGTGGAGAACTGCCTCGTCCCTGACTTATGGATCCGTTACAGTCAGTACCTAGTAAGATAACTATTCTGATTTTATTTTGCTTTTAATTTACAGTCTGTTTAAAGATAATCAGAAGCGTGTCAAGCATTAGCTGCATGCTTTTCCCTTTTTGCTTTTTCTTCCATCTTCTCTGTCTCTCGGCCAATTTGCTTAGGATTTTTTTTTTCTCATGTTTACAGTTGCTAGCAGTACTAAACATTTGCTTATAGCCTTACTATTGAGGACTTTATAACATTTTTTTCTTTTAATTTTTTTATTAGGAAAAAATATAAAAGTAGATTGGTGAAATGAGGCCTCAGGGGCTATCATCCACCTTGAGTGATAATGAGTGCTTACAGCTCTGGTCTGGTTTTATGGTTTCACACCTGTCCTTACCTACTTCCTTCCCCCTTCTGAGTTACTTTCAAACAAATCCAGAAATGATATTTCATTAATAAATATTTTATTATGTATATATAAAAGATTACCCGCTAGGATCAGTTGATGTCTATTAAGGCTATTTTGGTTTCAGAGGTTCTTCTCCTGTCCATCTTCTCTGTTCCTCCACTGCAGTGGTGATTACCCTGTTGAAGAAGCCGTGGCACAGGAGACATTTGGACATCTCTTTGTTCACTTGATTATGCTGGCATTACCTCTTTGAGGATGAAATCTTAAGAAAACTTCATTTTCTAATTCTGGGATTCTTTATCATAGGATCGGCAGCTGAAAGTAAAGGATTTGGTTTTATCTGTACACAGTCGTGCTGTTAGAAATTGCCCCTGGACGGTTGCCCTGTGGAGTCGGTACCTCCTGGCCATGGAGAGACATGGAGTTGACCATGAAGAGATTTCTGGTGCGGGTGTTTTTGTGGGAAGACTTGTAAGCTTTTGTTTCAAGTGAGAAACAGAACTGTAGTGAAGTCATTACATTAGCCATCTCTAGGGTTTTCTCTAGGATACTGAGTGTTAGTGACAAAAGGGCTGTGAGTTGGAGATAAACGGGTTGTATTTTTGGCTTTCTAGGGCTTTGTCACTTGGTGATACTCACGGTGATATTCTAGGAAGTCGTGGTCTTTTCTCCAGACTTATTTGACCAGAGACTCTCATTGCAGGGTATTCTGTGGTGTGAGTCCTTTGTAGAGCACAGTCCCGTTTGGAACATGTTTTTAGGAGCACCATAGGAGTTTCTCTTTTGAGCATTTATCTCTTGCTTATTCCACCTTATTGTGACTTACCACAACTATTTAAAAAGTCATGTAGTGTTTTATAGTGAGTAGTTTGATAACTTTGTATATGCTCCCTTTTGAACTGGCAGTGAATTCTGGCTTTTTCTTCCAACTCCAGTGACCTTCGAGAAAGCTTTGAGTGCTGGTTTCATCCAGGCCACAGACTTTGTGGAGATATGGCAGACATACCTTGATTACCTCAGGAGAAGGGTTGACTTTGGACAAGGTATTTAAGGAGATGTGTTTCCTTCAGAACTGAACCTTTTCTTAACACAACTTCGGTGTGATATTCCTGTTCCCAGATATATTGCATTTGTTTAAATGAAGAAAACCAACTGGTCCCCTACCCCCAATTTTAGCTATTTATGATTTTAACAATCAGGCTGTGGACTGCAAAGACAGAGCTTAATGGTTATGTTTCACACTGGTTCTTCCAGCCTGTCCAGCCTTAACTCTCATTATTTTTCTTTTCTAAAACCCACCTCATTTACAAAATAAGACTGCTGTGTTTCTTGTACACCTGTGAACCTCTGCAGGATCCTCTGTCCTTTCCCTCAAGGCATCTGGGAGACCCACACTTGTGCTTGTGCACTGTGCCAGCTGTTATTACACATAGTAGCCTCAGCTGTTTCACCGTTGGCCCACATCACCCCACTTGGGGAAGCCCGCTCTGCACAGAGCACTCCCAGCGTCCTGCGTTGTACTCTGTCATTGTGCTGTGCATTTGCCCTGTATTCTTGTTTCTCTTCTCTTGTGCTATGTGATGGAGCAGAGATTGGCAGTTTTATTTCTTTAGCTTCTTTTTTTGGTGCCATTTCCAACAGACTCCAGTAAGGAGTTGGAAGAGCTGAGGTCTACGTTCACTCGTGCTTTGGAGTATCTGCAGCAGGAGGTCGAAGAGCGTAAGTCTAGCCTGACTGCTCTGCCCATTCTGTTTGAAGTTGATGTGCCTTTTCAGCTGAGGGGCATTGCCTCAGAATTTCAAATTTTCACTGATTCTGTTCTTGAAGGTTTCAGTGAGAGTGGGGATCCAAGTTGCATAATCATGCAGAACTGGGCGAGGATTGAGGTAAGTGTTTCTTTTTCTTTTTTTTTAAATTTATTTGTTTATTTATTTTGTATTATGGCTGGCTCAGTCTGCCCTGGGGCTGGGGCTGGCACAGCATGTGGTGCCGGGGATCGAACTGCGGGTCCTTCCAGTTCCTAAGTTTTCCTAAGCAGGTGCTTTAGACCGCTGAACCATCTTGCCTGCCCGAGGTAAGTGTTTCTGACAGATCTCGCAAGTTTCATTCCCCTTTGTAGGATCTTTGCTTTTTTTTTTTTTTTTTTTTTTGGTGGAACTGGGGTTGCACTCAAGCCCTTGTGCTTGCCAGACAAGCACTTAGTCTACTGAGCTATCTCCCCAACCCCGAACCTTTGTTTAATTTTTTCTAAAAAGATAAAAGTGGGTTGGAACCTAAGGTGATGGTCTAGGAGCTGCAAGGGTTTATTTTAGGAACCATGTTGATGTACATTTGCTTTTATCCTGGTGATTACACAGCTAGAACTTGCACAGCCATTGTACAGAACAGTTAGTCTTTCATGCCTTCATTCCTTTCCTCATCGCTGCAGGCTGTGTGTGCTCCATTTGCCAGCTTTGTCAGGTGCTAGGGAATCAGATCACTGTGGTCTTTGCCTCCTGAGGCCCTACTCTCTTGTAGAAGATGGGTGAATGGATACATCATTAAAATACGTCATCCACTGAATGTCACAGCTGAGCCAGAGGCTCCCATCTGAGATCACAACCTACTCCTGATCACTTGTTGGGATTGTCACATTCTAAACACGTTTTGTATCTGAGGGGGTGGAAGGCTGAGAGACTGGCGTTGTAAGGAGGAGACTACTGTTGAGAGAGACGTCTGAGTCATGTGTGTGTGTGAGTGGCAGAGCTGGCATTTTGTCCTGTTCGGCCTTTTTTTCCTATGTATTGGCTGTCAGACACTTCCAAATTAAACTTGATTTAAAACAAAGAACACCCTGTGTTATCCTGTGAATGTGGGAAGTGTTCACAAGAGCCTTAGCTCTCTGGGTCCTTGGCTGCAGAAGGGCACGTGGGACCAATCTGGGCTGTTACTGCTGGGGCGAGAGATTTGTGGGAGCTTCTTGGGTTTGTCTGAAGCGTGTTTTGTGTGGCTCTTGGTGTCAGAAGGTTCAGATCTTTTCCTCACTGATTGTGCATTTTAGGCTCGGCTGTGTAATAATATGCAGAAAGCACGGGAACTGTGGGACAGCATCATGACCAAAGGAAATGCCAAGTATGCCAACATGTGGCTCGAGTATTACAACCTGGAAAGGTAACTTGCCTGGGGCTGGGGAGGGGCCTGTTGTCCGTCTTGGTCTACTGCTACAGCTCAGTCCTTAGGATGTGGGCCTTCAGTCACCCCATCTCTCCTGGGTGCTTTGTGATTGGTCAAAGCTAGAGAACTGAATAGTATTATAGGCTGGGACTGATAACTGGATTTAAGTTTTTTATTATGTTTTGGTTTTATTTTTGGACATGAATGTTTTAGTTTTTCTGGAGCTAATTATTTATTATGTTTGTTTTTATAGAAAAGTAAGATATTCTTTTTTTTTAAAAAAAATTTTATTTATTTGTTTGCTTGTTGTTTCTTTATTTACTTATTTTATGGCTGGCTCAGCTTGCCCTGGTGGTGGGGCTGGCACAGCATGTGGTGCCGGGGATCGAACCACAGTCCCTGCAGTTGCCTGAGCTTTCCTAAGCAGGCGCTTTAGACCACTGAACCATCTTGCCGGCCCCAGGAAAGTAAAATATTCTTAAAAGCAAAGAAGAAAACTCAAATTGCTTGAAATTACTGACCAGACTGTTAGTTTGGAGTATATTGAGACTTTTCACTGCTTAGATTACTTACAAATGAAAATATAATAATAGCATACATGTTACATAAGCCTTTAAAACTGTTGGCATGAAAGAAGATACGCTAATAGTGATAACAGTAGTTTTTTTTTTTGGTACTGGGGCTCAAACTCAGGCATTTATGCTATTGAGGCAACATTAGTATTTTATGAGGAGTACAAGCAGCTTTTTTTTTTTCCCTGAGATAAAAGTCCCAGTATACAGTTTAGGACTGGCTTTGAACTTGCTAGGTAGCACAGGCTGGATTCCTGGTGACTATGCATAACTTTTCTATTCAATGTTTTGAATATTGTATGTCAGTAAATAAATTTCTACTTTTTTTACTTCTGAACACTTTATTCTTCTATTTAAAAATTAATGTGTGAGGGGTAGGGATATAGCAAAGGACCTGAGTTCAATCCCCGGTTCTGAAAAACAAAAATTGTGTGACCAAATTAAAATAGAACACATTGCTGGGCATGGTGGCGCATGCCTGTAATCCCAGCACTTTGGAGGCTGAGGCAGAAGGATCCATGCGAGTTCGAGACCAGCCTGGGCTACAAAAGTGAGCTCAAGGCCAGCCTGAACTGTATAGTGAGACCCTGTCTTAAAAGACAAAAATAAAACAGAACACATTTAACCGTTTGACTGCTAAGGAGCGCTATTGCGCTCTTCTTATGTTACTCCAAAATTGCGAAGAGCATACATCAGCAGCCATACGGTTAAATACATGCTTATATTGGTATTTTCCATATTGGAAAATGAAACACATTTTAAGAATATTATTCATTTAAAATGTGAATCCACTTAACATAAGTAACATTTTGAAATAAGCCTTTTTTTTGGTTTTTTTTTTTTTTTTTTTTTTTGTATTTTAGTACAGGGTCTACAGGGTCTTATTATGTAGATTGGACTTATAGTGATCCTCCTGTTTTCAGCCTCCCAAGTACTAGGATTATAGGCATGTTCCACCATGCCTAGTCTCAGTGCCATCTCAGCGTGCCCTGGGGGCGGGGCTAGCACAACGTGCCAGGAATAGAACCCTGGTTCCTGTGTCTGCCTAAGCAGGTGCTTTAATCTGCTGAGCTATCTGGCTGGTCCTAGCCTGTGTTTTGTAAACCTTAAAATAATTTAATGGGCAAAATCTTGTACTTTTTGCAAATATCTTTGGTCTGGCTTAGTTTAAAAGACAGCTAAATTTTCATGTCTGTTTTGGATCAGTCTGATGTGATGCATTGTATCATATGGAGAAAACTCAGCTTCCCATACATATGAGGTTAGAAAAGAAAGGTGCATTTTAATAGCCTTTCAAATCATTACGAATATTCTCCTACACTACGGCAAAACTCAACAAGTGATAGTTTCTTCAAGGCATGTAGAAAGTAGGACCTGAAACCCTATTGATGTCTGTGTTCTGTACGTTATTGTCTGTTTGTCCATTTTACACTTTTATTTTTTACCCCTTGCTAATAATCCTCTGAAACCATGTCTTGTTCATTTGGGAAATACTGACTTCCCAAGTCATACAGCTTTTTCAAGTGTTGACACATCTAGTCCTATAGTTTTAAAAAAGTGTGTTTGTGGCTGGGCTTGGTTAGCTCAGTGGTAGAATGCGTGAGATCTGAGTTGTGTCACATGTACCAGGCACATACCCAAATGTATTCCTAGGTTCACAGATTTTAGTAGAAAAGTCTTTAATAGGAAGCTGTCAAGTTCACAATAGCAGAAGCAAAGTTCCCAAAATTGTAATTTTTATTTGGAAGCACTGATTTTATCACTAGCCATGAGTAATGTCAGTGGCTATCCTTGAGGTGGCATACTTACTTAATGTTCAGAAAGAGCTTTTATTTGTCACTCAGCTGTTTTCTCATTGAAAAATGATGTTCTTTGAAAAACTGACTTAGCTTGCAACTCAAACAGTGACGTACATTTAGCTTTGCAACAGCGATTGTCCTTCACTCAGTGTGTATTAGATGTGCTTTAGGCGCACCGCACTTCCTCTGGTGTTACACAGTGCTGCAAAGGTGCGCAGCACCGTACTTTGTGCTAAGGGCCATCATTGTTCTTAGGCCATCTTTGCAAGTATCAATACAGTGGAAAAATCCAGTAGTATTTTGGTACCGTTGTAGAGAAGAGAGAAACCAGAGGCTTCAGGGGCAAGAGGAACAAACATGCTTGGAGGAGCACTTTGAGCTTTTTCTTAGTACATATTCACGCTATTTACATGTGTTTATGTTTCCTAACAAGGGAGGTGAGCATGCACGCTCATAACTGTTGTGATTAGCGTCATGTCTTTCCATGCCTGTATAAACAGAGTTGACTGGGCATGATGTTTGATTACTGCCTGGATTATTGATTCTGTCCTCTGGTAGGACTGCATAGAATTTCTCTAGGGACTTATGAAATGGAACAAAATTGATAGACCACTCTCTTCTGGCATGTTATACCTGTGTGAGTGCTGGAAACCTGGCTGCACACCACTGCCTGTCTGCCTTGATTGTCTGCCTGACTGGAGGAGAGAGTGGCTCGATAGTGACTGTGCAGGCTCGTGGAGGAAAGAGAAAGCGTCATGGGTGGTTCTGAAAGCTGGATCCCCAGCCTAGCGCCATCAGAGTGCCCACCTGTGTGAAAACCGTTCCTCCCTTCCTGTGCCTTTTGCTTTGTGTCCTCGTGGCTGCACTTGTCTATTTGTTGTCCTAGGGCACACGGGGACACACAGCACTGCCGGAAGGCTCTGCACCGGGCTGTCCAGTGCACCAGTGACTATCCTGAACACGTCTGTGAAGTGTTGCTCACCATGGAAAGGACGGAAGGTGGGATCCTTGCCTCCAGCTCTCTCCTCGGAGCCTCGCCTGCTTATACTTGGTCTCTAGTGGGAGTGTCTGGTCACACAGTCTGTGTGGACACATGGAGGTTTTGGCCATCACCTTGCAAACACACACTCTGATTAGACTTTCATCAGGTCCTTACTGTGAGGCCAGGCCCTCACCACAGGGCCAGGTCCTCCTGCGGCTCCTGTCACCATCTTTGGCTACCAGGACTCTGCGAAGTGGCCCTGATATGGGCTTCTCATGATTTGTTGTTGTAGAAACTGTCCTATGCAGTCCTGCAATGGCAGGACATTCAGCCAGTTCTGGCTTCTGCCTATTAGATGCTCGTAGTGGCCCTCCCCATCCAACCAGAAATGTCTGTGGGCATGGCCAAAATAAATGTCCCTGGGTAGGAATGTCCCCAGTGGAGAACTACTACTCCATTGTTATGCCCACATCCTTTAAAGAGTGCCAGAGCCTTCAATGTTAAGCTGTAGACCTGAAACAAAGGAAAAACTGCATTCATCTGCGGGCACTGGTCTGCATGTGGGTTGTGAGCCCTGGAGGTCAGATGCCTGAACAATGATAGAAACACTACACTAGCATGTGAGTAGCTCAGCATTCTTTAGTCTTACATAGCTGTGGTGTGCCTTCTGTATTAGAGTATTTTCAGAATCTTGGCCATTGAGAGGCTGTAGCCCCTTAGAGGTTGTTTAGTCACTTTTCTATACTGGGATAAAGTACCTGATACCTACAACTTGGAGGAGAAAAAGGAGAGAGTTTTGTCTTATTTAATGTTTTTACAGGATTCAGGCTATAGTCAGTCTATAGCAAGCCTGAAAAGCATGGTGGGACAGCCTGGCTCATTGCATGGTGGCCAGGAAGCAGAGAGAGGGGAGGGAAGAGAGGAAGGGACAGAGGCACTGCCCAGCGACTTCTAATCAGGCCCCTCATCTTAACAGCAGGTCTACTGTGGTGTCCCCCAGTCTAATCCCTTTTTTCTTAGTACTGGGAATCGAATTTGGCCCTTTTGCCACTGAGCTGTGTCCTTGGCCCCATGATCTAATCACCTCCCCCACACATGAGACCTTTCTGGGGATACATTTTAGATGTGAACATGACACTGTGGTCCTCTTCTCTCAAGTCTCTTTTCTGTCCCTGTCCCCAGCCCCGTCTCCTCTGGAAGAGCAGAGACATAATGCACTTAGGACTGTTTGAATTCTAGTCTTCAAGCCTATGTAAATTTTCTTAGGAGGAGCTCATTCTTCAGTTCTTACTGTTTGAAGGGAGAAAACTCTCAAGGTATGAGAGATTAAGAATATTATGACCAAGGGTTGGCGAGATAGCTCAGTAGACTAAGCACCTGCTTAGGCAAGCACAGGGACTGGAGTTTGATCCCCGGCACTACATGTGGTGTTATACTTACCCCTGGGCATGCTGAGCCAGTCACTGAGACTGGGCAAGGTGGTGCACACCTGTAATCCCAGTGCTAGGGAGGCTGAAAACAGGAGGATCACTGTGATTCTGAGCTGTGTAACGAGACTATGTATCAAATACATTTAAAAAAGAAAAAATTACATCCTTACACCCTTCAGAAACCTAGAGTCGGGGCCGGGGAAGTAGCTCAGTAGAATAAGAGTTTGCCTGGCAAGCACAAGGATATGAAGTTCAATCCCTGGTCCAAAAAAAAAAAAAAACCAAAACACTCCCCCCCCCCCCCCCCAAAAAAAAAAAAGCCCTACAGTGAAAGTTTCCCTTGTTTCTGTGTAGGTACTTTAGAAGACTGGGATGTAGCTGTTCAGAAAACCGAAACCCGATTAGCACGCGTCAAAGAACAGAGAATGAAGGTAATGAGAGTTGTCTGGAGGTTGGAACCTCTCCTAGCTCTTGTGGCTGTTTGATACAGTGTCTTGTAGGTCTTCATAAAAAATCTGCCTCATAAAGTTTATAAAGTAGTTGAATCAGTGGCTGGGCGTGGTGGAGCATGCCTGTGGGAGGCTGTGTCAAGGCCAGGCTTGACTACAAAGTGAGTTCCAGGCCAGCCTGAAACTGCATAGTGAAACCCTGTCTCAAAAAGATTAAATACTTTTTCATGTAGTGGAAATATGAGACCTAGAATGTACTGGGCCTGATGAGAAAGAGTGAAGAGGAGCCTTACTTGACCCTTGAGTGGAGCAGGAGATCCTGACTTAGGGCCTCAGCTTCAGAAACTAGGCTTTCTGGGGGTCATGGTAGAGGACGCTGTGAGCCTGCTGTGCACTGGTGGTCAGGCCCGAGGGGCCCGTGGGAGCCCAGTGGTGGGGCAGGTGCAAGCACCCTTGTTGCTCTCTCCCCTGGGCTGCTTCTTGGTGGTGAATCTACCACTCTCTTCCTGCTTCTCATCACAAGTCAGGCAGCCATTGCAAACCTCACTGTGCCCATTGACCCATCCTATTTCCACTTTTCTAGGCTGCTGAGAAGGAAGCAGCCCTGGCGCAGCAGGAAGAAGAGAAGGCAGAACAGCGGAAGAGGGTGCGCGCTGAAAAGAAGGCACTGAAGAAGAAGAAAAAGCCCAGAGGTGCAGACAAGCCCAGAGAGGAGGAAGATGAGAAAGAGTGGGGTGATGCTGATGGAGGTAGGAGGCTTTGTAGAGACATTTCAGACTTGGAGAAGTTTCACACGTAGCCTGGAGAACTTTGTTCCTTTGTTCCTGTTGGAGGATGCTCTGTCAGTCTGACGCCCTTGCCGTACCACAGAGCGTGTGCTTGTGGTGCGGTCAGCGCCGGCCCATTCCCACTGCTGGATCCCCAGGTCCTGCCTGCTGCGTGCTGCTTCCCAGTAGTAGTGTACTTTGTGGTTGAAGGGTTCAGGTCAGCATCAAGGTTTTGTTTTACCATTAAGCCTCAGTTCTCCTTCAGTTTGGAACATTCTTTAGCTCTCAGACCTGGACATTTCTGAAGGGGATGGGCCAGTTACTTCTGTCTGTCAGAGTGGACTTGGCTGGTGTCTCTGGTGATTAGATTTTGGTTGTGCTGCTGTAGAAACACTGAGAATCGGGCTGTGTTCTTGCATTTCATTGGGTGATACATGTGTTCCTCACTCATCAGGTTCATTTGGTCATGACTGTCTTGTTCCTCCAGTGCAAAGTTAATTTTTTACTTTTGCTTAAGTATTTAACTAAAGAGTTTCTCATCAAGTTTCTCAAATTATTTATGTTTTCCTGTATCATGGATCGTGGACTCTTACCTTATTTACATCTGTGATCTGTCAGGCCACTTGTGCAGTTGTACCTTATGCTCTCCAATTTGGCTAGCAGAAGCCCCTCCCACAGGCTTCTGTGTCCTCTGAGCTGCAGACAAATAATTGATTGGTTGCTTCCTTTGACTCAGCCGTGTGGTGCTCCAGGCTTGTCCGTAGTCTTCTGTGACTTAGCCCTGTGGTCTGCTGTTCTCTCCAGGAATCTTGGAGTGACAAGTGTACCTTACCTAGTGGGTTCTGGGCATGCGTGCCATGGAAGATACTGTGCTGCAGACCCTCTGACTGTGGAGCTAGGGAGTATGTTTGCACCCTTATTTACTTTGTGCTGTGTTGTGTTGAAAACCATAAGGTGTTGCCGGGACCTGCGTTCCAGCTGCCTCTGCGGTGTTTGAGCTGGGCTCTTCCTTTTTGTGCTTCTACTACCCTTCTCTGACTTTGAGAATCCTGGCTCTGTTATCTTCAGCAGTCACTTCTGCCAGTCTCCTGCCTCCCCTCTGAGTAGGTACCTTCCTCCCTTAGGGGTCCCAGGGCTTGGTGCTGTTCACTGCCTTGCATGGTCACCCTTGCCCCCCCCTTCCATCAGGCCATCACACTATGGCTTCCTGCCCAGTGTCCTCCTCTCCTCCCTTGTACCCCAGGGTGGGTTCCCTTCTCCATTGCACATGCGTATACCTCCCCAGTCTAGCTCCAGTCACTGCACCACCGCTCAGCCCACCCCGCATAGGCACCTGCCTTACTTGGCCCATTGACTGAATTTTCCAGGTTCTGTTTCTGTCATCCACTTAATTTCAGGGATGGGCAGCTCTGGTAAGCTTGACTTCAGTAGTCAGGATAAAGAATTGTCTCAGGATATTGAAGGTTTCAGAATGTTTTCCTAGTGTTCTGTGTCAGCAGAGTGAGTGGAGCAGGGGTGAAGTCATTGCATTGACAATCTTTTTTTTTTTCTTTTTTGTGATACTGGGGATCGAACTCGGGATTTTATACTTACCAGGAAGGTGATCATGCCGCTGAGCTATCTCCTTAGCCCCAATTGCCCATTGTTGTGTGCCGTGTGTGTGTGGCCTCATTCCTGTTCAGAGCCCTGGGGTCTGCATGGTGAGGCAGGCAGGACTTAGGACCACAGTGGTTGGTGTACAGTCAGGACTGTGGGAGGTGATGTGGGTTGTGGTGGGGATAGAGAAGGCCCAGGGGTTGACTTCCTGCCACAAGTGAACAGCATGTGGCATTGGGGATGGTGAGGATCATCCTGTGGAAAGGAAGGGAAGAGAAGGGAGGGAACGTGCTTCTCACGGTCCCGATGGTGAAGATAGTGAAATGCAGAGGCACAGAATGGCCTGGTGTTTTCTGTGTGCTGCAGGGTTGGCTGTGTGCTCAGATGGCTGGCAGGAGGATGGAACAGTAGTGGTGGTGGCTGGAGCAGGAGTACAGGCCAGAGAGGCCCAGCTCAGGATGCCCTTTGTACAGTGCAGGGTGAAGTGTAGGCTTCCCTGGGAGGTAGTGGGTGAGTGGGCCAGGAAGTTGGGGTGCAGGATGGATGCCTGCTGAGCTGTGGCACTGCCCTCTGGTGGAACAGGTAAGCGTGGGATGGAGTAGAGTGTGGTTTAGGTTTTTCTGTTGAAGGACACATGACAATAATGAAAGGAGCCAGACCCTTAGGAACTCTTGGCAAAGAAAGCGTGGTCTGTGGAGCGTGTACAGCTGTCGCCTGGGGGCTGGTTTCCATGCAGGCGCTGCACCTGTGCTGACCTGGCCTTTCCTGTAGAGGCCCCCTGGGTCTGAGACCTCTGACATTCTGCATAGTGGGGAGTGCGTAAGGGGATTTATATTGCTGTTTCCCCCCAGGGAGCCCACTTAACTGGAGTAGAGCTGGGGCCCAGAAAGTAGTGTGCAATCTGGGACGGCCGTGAAAGGCCGCCTGCCCCTCTGGGCTTCAGCACACAGGGTGGGAGGAGCCCTCGTCATGTAGCTGTGCAGTCTTGAAGAGATGAGATGGCTGACCATTGCTGCTTCTCTCTTGAAACCCACAGAGCAGCCTGCCAAGCGCAGAAGGGTGGAGAACAGTGTGGCCCCAGCAGGAGTGGATCCAGGCACAGAGCAGGAAGCAGCACTCGCCAGGAAACACACAGCCGTGGATGTGGAGACTCCTTCAAAGCAGAAGGAGAAGGCGGCTGCCCTGAAGCGGGACATGCCCAAGGTGCCCCATGACAGCAGTAAGGACAGCATTACTGTCTTCCTCAGCAACTTGCCCTACAGCATGGGGGAGCCAGAGGTGAAACTCAGGCCACTCTTTGAGGCCTGTGGGGAGGTAGCAGAAATCCGGCCCATCTTCAGCAACCGTGGTGACTTCCGTGGCTACTGCTATGTGGAGTTTAAGGATGAGAAGTCGGCCCTTCAAGCCCTGGAGCTGGATCGGACGAATGTGGAAGGGAGGCCTATGTTTGTCTCCCCTTGTGTGGATAAGAACAAAAACCCTGATTTTAAGGTATGTCATGGGGCAAGGAATGCCTTTTCTGGGCTTGGGAGAAGCTGCTTTTCCCAGCGCTTCCCTTGCAGCACCCGGATTTGCACCAGCGCAGACAGCCTGCTCCCTAGACGCTTTGCTTGCCCCTGAGCCCAGGTCTGACCCATGGTTCAGCCCTTCGAGGTTGTGCTGGCTTAGTATTGATGATAAAGCTGGGCGTTGGAATGACGGCCACTTTCCGTGGAACACTGACCGAGAGGCACAGTCATGCTGTGTTAGTTTTCGTCTTAGTAACTCTTTACCAGAACTCTGAATGGCTGCTTTTTTACTCCCTGATACTGGACAGTGAACCCAGGGCTTTTGCACTGAGCTACTTTCCCAGACCACTTTTTTTTTAAAAATAGGATCTCACTTAATTACCCAGACTGGGCTCAAACTGGCCTTAGCCACTCAGGGTCCTGGAATTACAGGAATATACCACAGTATCTGGCTTCAAATGTCTGTTTTTATCTTTGGCATTTTAAAGGCCTGGTCAGTGATTTGCCCAGGCAGTTGGGTTGTTGGTTAACAAATGTCTCACTTAGCTGGGTGTGTCCTAATCGTGGGTTCCCTGGCTCTCCTGCAGGTGTTCCGGTACAGCACAGCCCTGGAGAAGCACAAGCTGTTCATCTCAGGCTTGCCCTTCTCCTGCACAAAGGAGGAGCTAGAAGACATCTGCAAGGTGCACGGCACTGTGAAAGACCTCAGACTGGTCACCAACCGGGCTGGCAAACCAAAGGTCAGCACTCGTGCAGATGTTGCCTGGTCTCCTGAGACTCAGGCGAATGAGTCGTTTCTACATTGTTCAGGGATTATTTGGTGCTAGAGTGGCTTCCTAATTTGTCTATGAGAAACAAATGACAATTAATGGAAAAAATAAGCACATTGCTCCACTTCCATGTAGAATCAGGTTAATCTTTTGTAACTAATTGTAATAAAGAATAAATTGTTTGGAAAATTATGAAAATTTATAGGGGTCCTGGTGTGGCCCACTGGGGCTGGGGTCAGCATTGTGGCCAGAAGTGGGGGGGTACCTAGGGGGGTGCCCTGTGCAGTCATCTCTGCTGTCTCCAGAATCCCTGGCCCCTGCACCTGCTTGCAGGTGCTTTAATCCGCTGAGCTATTTGGCCAGCCCTGGGCCTGGCTTTATTGTACTGTGTTTTGAGTATTGTTTTAAGTGTGATTTTGGATTTCCTTTTACCCTGTTCTCCACATAGGTTAATGGAGAATTGAAGAGTGAAAAGGAGGGGCCAAAGGGGCAGGAGACATTGGTGCCCCTCAGGCCACTTGCGTTCTGTGCAGGCCACTGCCTCTTGTGTTTGTTCTGCTCAGACTGATGTTCTGTCTTGCTCTGTCTTCTGGAGTAGACACAGAAGGGTTTTGGGATATTAGGCACAGTCATAGGGAAGCAGCGCATAAGCTGGAATGCAGAGCATGGCAGTGGTGGTGAGGGGTGCCTAGCTGGTGCTTTCCCTCAGAGGCCCGACCCCTGCCCGCGTGAGGAGCCAGCCTCTGGGCAGGTCCGCAGCATCAGTGTGGCTCTGGATCTCCCTTTTCAGGGCCTGGCCTACGTGGAGTATGAAAATGAATCCCAGGCATCACAGGCTGTGATGAAGATGGATGGCATGACCATTAAAGAGAACGTCATCAAAGTGGCAATCAGCAATCCCCCTCAGAGGAAAGTTCCAGAGAAGCCAGAAGCCAGGAAAGCACTAGGGGGCCCCATGGTGCCACGGCAGATGTACGGAGCGTAAGTATTTGTGGGCTTGTCTTGGGCCAGCACTGGCGATGGAGGGGTTGCCCAGCAGGAAGTAGTTGCCCAGTGGTGCTTTGGATGAGGACGAGAGATGCCCTGTCTCACCTCGGGTTGTGCTGGACCCGGGGTCCTAGAACAAGTCCCAGGAGAGTATAAGCCAGTTTACACTTCTCATTTATATAAGGGAATTATATTTTAAATAACATTTTTTGAAAAGGGGGTTGGGGAGATAGCTCAATGGCGCAAGTGCCGGTGCAAGGTCCTGAGTTCGAACCCCAGTCTTGCAAAAAAAAAAAAAGAAAAGCAACTGTACTTCTACTTCATGGTGACAAAAACATGTTGTTTATAAGAGTATTAAAATATAGAAGTTAAATCTTACCACAAAATTTCTTTTTTTTTAATCACCTACTTTGTTTTTATTTTATGTATGTATGTATGTATGTATGTATGTATGTGTTTATTTATGTTATGGCTGGCTTAACCTGCCCTGGGGGTGGGGCTGGCGCAGCGTGTGGTGCTGGGGATCGAACCATGGTCCCTGTGGTTGCCTAAGCTTGCCTAAGCAGGTGCTTTAAGCCTGCCCAGCCATCTCGCCAGCCCTTACCACAAAATTTCTAAGACCTATATATAGAAGACTAGAAAACATTACAGAGAAATTGAAGATTTCAGCATGCATTTTAAGGTGAATCACTTGAAAATAATTTCAAAAACTCATCTCATTTTAATGAAAATTCAAGTTTGGAATTTTTTTAAAGGCAGTAATTATTTCCTGATTAATCTGTGTATTTAATGCAAAACCTGACAGCTGCATGCTTGCCCTTCTGCAGCCAGAGCTTCCTTCAGTCTCCCTGAAGCCTCTGCTTTTCCCTTGATGGGCTGAGGCAGAGCGTCGTGGTTACTGGGGGTGCTGAAAGCTGCTAGTGTCCTCTTGTTTCATGTGAGACTGTTGCACTGGGTTGGTCCCTGCCAAAACTGTGAATAAGGCGGTGTGTTGACATGTTTATCACTTACTGGCTAGGCCCAAGGACAGAGGGACTGTCTTATTGCTTATGTTTTTAATTTTTTTCAACTTTAGAGAATTTCAAACTGTCCTGACTTATTTTCACAGTTAAGCCAGGGCCATGCGTGCTTTCTGGGAAAGATACTTTCAGTGTTTTATCTTTTCCAGGCGTGGGAAGGGGAGGACCCAGCTCGCTCTGCTGCCCCGTGCCCTGCAGCGTCCCACCGCTGGCGCTGCGCAGGTGGAGAACGGCCCTGCCCCCTGCCCAGCAGCTGCCACCTCTGCAGCCAGTGAGGCGCCTAAGATGTCCAATGCTGACTTCGCCAAGCTGCTTCTGAGAAAGTGAACGGCACTCTGAGGCAGGAAGTGCCTTACTTCATGCTGGCCAGGCAGACCACCCACTACCTGTAGCACCCCGGGGACGCAAGTGCTGGAGCAGCATCTGCAGGCTCCTGGGGACCTTCCTCGTGGCTCAGACAGAAAGGACAGAGAGAGCCTGTTCAAGAAAAGAGATGCTGAGTGCTCCCTCACATTGAGGGCAGGCGGAGAGGGTGATCGCCCCACAGCTGCCCAGGGCAGCTGGCCCAGCACACTCTGATGTCTTGAAGAGGGAGGAGCGGAAGTGACCCAGGAACATGGCCTCTGAGGTGCACTTGTTTCGGCGCTTTCGGCCTTTTTTATATGATACTTCTCTCACACCCTGCACAGCACCTGTGCCCATCACTCTTTGTTATTAAGAGACAAAAGATGAGATGGCAGAGATGTGAGTGACTCATCAGAATGGCCTACTGTAGTTAAGGAGGGGATCACATAAAAAAATCAGTGGATTTTGTTTAAGGAGGTTGTGTGTTTTCTATTATGTATTTGTAAATGACATACACATCTACTGTTGTTTTATGTTTCCTACAAGCAGGATGTTTTGACAACTCTTGTTTTATATAGGAACTCTGAGTGCCCTGGCTATGGACCGTTTTTTTTTCCTAGTGAGTGTGATCTGTGTTCTTTGTCTAAATGTTGAGTTGCTGCCCTTTGGTTCTGTTTAAATTCCATGTCAACTGCAGATTTCGTTTCTCAAAATATTTAGCTTTGTTTATTAAACCAGAATTCTCTTAAAAATGTCTTATTGTGGTACTCAGGCATTCATAAGTGGGCGTATTTTGAAATGGGTGTACCTTGCATTACCTGATAGTTGTGTAAGTAGAAGTTTCGTAAGTCAAATCCTGTTGTACTTTGGTTTAAATTATTTCATCAGTGATGTGTCTTCAGTTTTAAAGTTGAATTTGCAGCAGTTGACACTTTAGCTTTTGAAGCTTTTTTACCTCTTTGATCAACTATTTGTTACTGTGAAGGCAGCATTTCCAGGTCAGTAGGAAAACTCCAAAGGCGCTGCAGAGAAAAAACCACCAGGGAATCCTTTTATGTCAGGGAAATTGTCTCATTTGTCTGTTTTATAAGTTTCAGTTTCTGTGCATCAGCTTCCTATTTTTTTTTTTAAACTCAGCATTTTTAATGTATAAGTTTGAATACATAAAAAAGTAGGAACAGCCCTAAAATAAACTCCTACATGTCATCCCTCGCTCGGCCCATCTCACTTGTACCTGCTCACCCCTCCCTCCCATGTTAGGGACCTCAGCACTTGGCCAGGGACACCCAGACAGACTAGGGCACGTGTGCCTAGGAATAAGGACTCAGGCTGTGGGTATATAGCGCCGTTAGCAGCAATACCTTCATGTCCTCACCTGCTCAAGTCAAATCTGATTTTCTATTGTCTAATAAATGCCAGTTTTCCTTCCCTATAAATGATCATTGGTTAGTGAGCTCAAGTCTTTTTAAAATGTAGGTTCTCCTCCCTCCGTCTTCCTCTCGTAAAACGTCGTTCCAGACTTATCATTGGATTCTACTCTGGCTGTGGCTGCTGGCAGGTCCCCCTCCTAGTGGGTCTCTGCTGGCCACTTTGAAGCCTGTTGTTCTGTTAGATGGTGGCTGGGCATCTTGGAGGGTGCCTGTGGCCTATGGCCTGATCCTTGAATAGCCATGCGTATTTCCTTACAGTGCAAGTTCATGAGGCTTTCCTTTTCCTACAATCTAGAACTGCTTTATTTACTGGCTTTGGGCCAGTGACTATTGCCTCAGTATGGGCTTGTGACAGGGCTGAGCCTTTTCAGGCTTGAGCAAGGCCCTAAGGTTAGGTGTTAGGTTCTGGCTGCTAGAATGGGCTTCTTTCTAGGTACATGTGTGTGGATTTAGGTGTAGTCTTCCCCCCCGCCCGCAATGGTAACAGAAAAGAAAAAATCAATTCACCCCCATAACTAACTGCTTACTTAGGTAAGCAGTTTAGGCAGCTAGATCTGTCTTGTCTAATGATGTAACCACCTAGGACCTGTTGTTTCCCCTGAACTATATGTCACAGGGTGATAGTTTAGAATTCCCCTGTGACTCTTAGGACAAATGGAAACACTTCTTGAATAAGACAACACACTAAACATTTGTATAATAAAATACTTTTATTATAGTCAGTAACTTGTTAAACTAATATCCTTCACCTACAGCTGAAGGCAAATTCTCTCACTAAAGGACAAAGTGAGCATCCTGTCGGCCCTCCTTGCTGTGCTTATAGAACCAAGACAGCAGAAGAGTGCAGGATTAAGAAATGCCTCACGGCAGCATCTACTCTCAACATTTTTTATTTTTTTTTTTAAATTTTATTTATTTATTTATTTGTTTGCTTGTTGTGTTTGTTTGTTTCTTTTTTACTTATTCATTTTGTGGCTGGCTCAGCCTGCCCTGGTGGTGGCGCTGGCGCAGCATGTGGTGCCGGGGATCGAACTGCAGTCCCCGCAGTTGCCTGAGCCCTCCTAAGCAGGCGCTTTAGACCACTGAACCATCTCGCTGGCCCCAACATTTTTTAAAATACAGGTTTGAGTATCATTTGGAGCTGTCTCATACATCTTTTATTTTTATTAACCTTTCAGAAAGTGACTGAATTAGCCACACAAATAAATATAACTATAAATATATCTGAGTAGACTTTATGACCATCAGGAACTGTATGCAAAAATCAAAGATGTGTGACACCACTTTGGTCACCATCATTCACACATCCCCTAAGGGCAGTACAGAGTTCAACACTGCAGCCTCTGTCCCTGGAAAAGAAGCTAGCGATTTCCAGCCTTTCTGACACTAAATAGCAGCAGCTGCGTTGGCCCTTGTGCCATATATGATTGACAGATCCTATATCCGTAAGATGACTGCTCAGGAACCTGGCTGTATTGTGTGTGACATCGGTCATTCTATAGGTTGCTAGAAAAATAAGACCACTCGGAGACAGTCTTGGCTCTACAAAGGACTGGACAGCACAAAGCTGCAGGAGGCGGTGCAGGGCCAGTGAGTGGATGCCACCGAATTAAGGGCCACGCCACGCCGGATGTGGCCAGAGGTGTCCTTGGTTCTAGTTCATTATCAGAAATGCTGCTTGGGGTGCTGTGACATTGCTCTCAGCTGCTTGGTGGGAGCTGAGGGTAGACAAGCCTCACAGCATGGTGCAGCTGTTGGGTGATGCTGAGAGCTCTGAAAGGCTCACCATCACTGTCCTCGAACACATCTGGCCTGCACTGCTGCACACGAAGTGCAAGGGCAGCACGGCTACCAGAGAAAACCATGCCGGTGGCCCTCCTCTCCTTAATTAGAAAAAGTCTCATGAAAAAATAGCCTCAGGCCCCAAATTGCCAAGTTATGGCTCAAAGGGTTGCCAAGCTATCTAACTAGAAATTCAACATTCACGTCAAAGCTTCTAAGTGCGCTCTACCAGTAAAAGCCACCACACTAATTTCAGTGGAAGGGTTACAGAGACCCGAGAGAGCAGCTTGCATTGATTTCTCAGGACTGGGACAGATTCTCCCCAGGAGTGGGGACTTCCTGGTGCAGTGGCAAGACCTGTGACTGCAATTACTCTTCAGGTGGCTCTGGGCCTCACCTCACTGCTCTGGCTTCTCTCCCTGACTGTAGTGCAAATTCTGCTCCAGAACCTCGGTTCTGGTCCCATAGGGGCACAGGTGCCCCTAAAGCATGTGGGGCTGTCACAGCAGCCACCGGCACTGCGACAGCAGGCACACTACATTGTTTGCTCAAAAAAAAATAAATAACTTTGCTGAATTATAAGTTATCTTAGATACAAGGCTTAATAACTTATTATTATTTTTTTTAAACTGAAAAATTGTTTGGAGGTAAAGAATGTGTAAAGGTTTCCTTTCGCTTTTGGAAATGATTAGGTCTGTAGAACTTCTAAGTTTCTTTGATCCCGTCCCTGGCTTCTCTGGTTGCAGAGAGCACGGGCAAGGCTAGGGCTTCACAGGAAGCGTCTCCTTGAAGCCAGAATGGTTGGGTTTGGCTTCCGGCAGTGCCACCGAGTACTCAGTCGTGGCAAAGAGCAAGGTGTCCAGAGTGGTCTCGGTGCACTTGGCAATGAAGCGGATGAAAGGCCTCACGTCGCCCTCATTGGCGACCTCGAGCACATGGTAATACTCAGCTCTCTGCTCCTTGCGGATGGTGATGGGCGGGTAGCCTGCCTGCATCAGGATGAGGTTCATGAGCAGGCGCGAGGTCCTCCCGTTGCCATCGATGAAAGGATGGATATAGACGAGTTTGTAATGAGCTAAGGCTGCAAACTCCACCGGGTGCAGGTTCATGGCGTCCTCGGAGTTGAGCCACTGTATGAACTCATGCATCTGCTTCTCCACGTCCTGGGGGTGGGGAGGGACATGGTGTCCTACCAGGACCTGGGTCATGCGAAACCTGCCCGCTTCCACCGGATCCACATAGCCCAGCACCCGCCTGTGGATCTCTAGCACGTCACCAATGGTGACAGAACCAATGCGTGAGACCAGGGTAGTATTGACGTACTTCATGGCTGCGTGCATGCCAATGACCTCATTCTGCTCCTCCAGGCTCTTCCCTGGCACGGCATAGCGTGTCTCTAGGATATGCCTGATCTCGGACAGCGTGAGGGTGTTGCCTTCGATGGCCACCGTGTGGTAGATGTGGTGGTAGTACGTCTCCTCCATGACCCTGCGCAGAGCCGAGTTCCCCTTGGGGATGGCCATCACCTTCCTCACCTTGCTGTCGATGATGCTGAAGTACCTCTGGTCGATCTCTTCCACAAGTGGCAGCGTCCGGTCCCGGTTGACCAGTGCTTTCTCATGGAAGGGCGAGATGGTCAGTGCCCTGGTGTACAGGTAATCTGCTTGGATGATGTCCTTGTCTTCTTCCGAGAAGATGCCGAACTCATTGAGTGCGTCCACGTACTCTGGGTCCATCTTGAGCGCGTATAGGAAAAGCTTGTGGGCTTTCTCCCGCTTGCCCTGGCGCTTCATTTCCAGGGCTTGGTTCAAAGCTGCTCTGGCTTCCAGCTTGCCTGCTACAGAGACCAAAGCAGCCTGTCAGTGAGGGTGGGGTGGCAAAGGATGTTCAGGGGCACAGTCCCTCGGCAGGTGTCCTGGGACACCAGGATCAGCCCACCTCCCCTGCCTTAGCCACACTGAGTTCACACTATGACCACTGCCTTTGTGCCCCCCTCCCGATGCCTTCCCTACTGTGGTACCCTCATGGTTGGCCCTCTCCGTCTTCTCTAGCTCAGCCCTTGCTAGCGGCACTGGTGCTTGTCTGCTCCCTTTAGGATGAGGTGTGTTCAGCTCCCCGCTCCCTTGTGCTGGTCCCATAGCCCCACCGTCCTTGCACCATTCTCACCCACTGGTTCAGTGTTGCCCCCAAGGGGGGACCTAACAATGTCTGGAGATGTGTCTGGTGTCACAACTGGGGGACGTATGTGCTGCTGGGACTGAGGTTGCTGCTCCCCATCTTGCCTCTCACATGGGACTCTGGAGGACGTACAGGAACCTGCGCTGGGTCCAGCCCTCTTGTCCCAGCCCCGTTCTCCAGGAGTCGGGTGTCAGTCACACACACACTCCACTTCTTTGAGCTCCTGAGTGTCCCCAGGTCTGTCCTGCTCCAGTGTCTGCCCAGGACACTCTTCCTCACATGCCCCTCTCCTTGGGTCACACTTAGAACTGGGGCTCTGTGCTTTCCTATCACATCTACTAAGTCACCTGCCAGCATGTCTAGCCTGGGACCTCAGGGCTGACTTTTCACCACTGTACCCCACAGGACACAGCGGGCCACTGTGCACATATCTGTCCAGTCAGCAAGTCCTGAGGAGGGAGGCCAGTCTGTCTCACCTGGGGATGCCTTGGTCTTGATCACCAGCAGCCCCGCGTCGCTGGAAGTGACACTGAGCTCTGTGGAGGGGCTGGTGCGCTTGGGGACAGCATGCTGTACCCTGTCTAATTTGCTCCTGAGCAGGTAGAAGCCTTTGAGTATGGCCAAACACTGTTCCTCCATGGCTCCCAGTGGCAGGAGCAGGGCCAGCAGCGACCCCAGCACCATGCTCAGCAGCATTAGCCACAAGAAACGTCCCCAGACTGAGGCCCACTTTGGTTCGGCCACTGCCATCACTGAAGCCACTGGCACAAACATCATCTGGACTCAGGGCTGGGCCCTGTACACGCATCCACAGTTAGCGAAGGAAGAGCAGGACCTGAAGGAAAGAAGAATGCTGTGGTTTAGGAAGGGAAGAAGACGCATTCCCCACACCGAATCACCAGGGACCAGGCAGTGGGTAAGACAAAGAGTGGCTCTTCGGGGGAGAGAGGCTAGCCTAGAAGCACTGCCCCTTGCAGGGCAGTTGACTTAAGTCATGCTGCCACCACCCAGGACTTACTGAGCACTTACAGCATGCCAGGCCTTGCACGGAACATCCCACGCATGTTATCTCACGTGATCCTCAACAGCCGCCTGAGCTGCTCTTGCCACTCCTCTAGGCCAGTGAAGAAACTGAGGCTCACAGAAGTGAAGTCCCTCACCCAAAGTCACTCAGCAGGCAAAGAAACCCCTCCGTAGGGCCTGAACTCAGGAACCCTATGGCTCTTTAAAAGCATACTCCTTCACCAGAAACCTCTGCGGCTTTCGAACACCTGGCGTTTGGGACATAAGTACACACATGCCTCCTGGAGGTGGGCCCTGGTTCTGAGGCCCATCCTTCGAAAAGCGCCGCTGTCCAGCAGCCTAGTTATGACTCCATGGGTGGCTGCCTTCCCATCCCGCATCTTGATAAGGCTGTTCTCTCTGAGGCCTTTCTTTACTGGCGTGCCCACCAGCGACCTCGCTAGGAGGTGCCGCAGCTGAGCATCTCAAAAGGAACTCAGGCCCTGGCCAGGGTGCGTGGCTGCTCTGCGTCAGGGACAACTTGTATGTGCTAAGGCTGGACTTGGGGTGGAGGGCCAGGCGCGCGCCCACTGTGATGCTAACAATAAGCTTTTATTGGGCACTGGTGTGGAACTCTGCGCCAGTGCGAGCCTCACAGTACCGCATTTAATCTTCACCCCACCCTATGAAGGAAAAACTACTTACAGTTGTTTTACAGATGAAGGAAAACGAGGCACTGTCAGGGCAAGTTAAATTCCAGAAGGCTCACAGCGGGTAAACAATAGCAGGTATGAAACCAAGGAATCTGAAGCCAGCGTCCCCAGATCTAAATTTCAATCTTGATAACTGCTAAGCGGGTCTGTGCACCTGCTCTAGTCCCGAAATGCCTGACTGATGACAGGGCTCAGAGCTCCGTGGGTGAACCCCGTGGGTGAGCCTGGCCGGTGGCCATTGGGCATTTGAAATGAGGTCCAGGTGGCCTCGGGGAGGCTCGAGCAAGCTGGGGCTGTGCGCTCTGTGAGGCGCCCATCTTTCGGCCTTCACTTCCGCAGAAAGGGGTAAACTGAGGCCTAGAGAGCCCAAAGGTCCGGTCTAAGACCTGAAGAACCGGCTTTTTGCGAACCCTGCCCAGGGCTTCAACTCCCGCCACACCTTCCAGCGCCCCTCGGGCTCGCCCCTCCTCACCGCGCAGATGCCGGGCCTTCCCGCCTCCATCCCGGGGCCAGCCGACTCCGTGGCGGCAGGCTCGTAGGACCGCCTCCCCCGTCCGCCTCTTGGCCCCTGTCCTCTACGGCTCTCCCCATTGGGTGGCCCAACATTGTTGTCGCTGCGGATTAGCCTTCCTCACCTGTCAGTCTTTCGCATTTCCGGGTTTCCGGGTTGACCTCAGTTACTTCAAGAAAGGCAGGCCGTGGGCCGCTCCCATTGGCTGTCGATGGAGTCGGACTCCCAGCTACAACAGCCAATAAGGGACGGAGGGGCGGGGCCTAGGCCACACGTGGGCGGAGTGCGCGCTTAAAACGGCGGGCGTACGGAATTAGCAGTGTGTGGGTGTCAGGCTCGCAATTCTGCGCCTCCGGATAGCAGAACTCCTGCCTTAAGTCCCCCTCCCCCCGCTCTAATGTGCCTCAGTTTCTTTGGGTGTAAAATGAGGCTTCTGGTAATCTTCACCTAGCCTCCAGCTGATCTGACTTTGCAGCCTTTATTTTTAGGCCCTGTCCTATCCGATTGGGTTTGCGCTACTTTTCCTTTTCTCCAATGGTTTCATGTCCTCCATTGCGTTTGTATTTCGTTTTTCTTTTTTTGCAGCACTGAGGATTGAATTCCTGGCCTTCCCACTAAGCCAGATGCCAGCCTTATTATTATTGTTGTTGTTATGTTTTGAGATAGGGTCTCATTAAATTATCCAGGCCTGGTTCACACTTGCGGTCCTCCGGCCTCTAAATTCAAACTTGAGATGCTCCTGCCTCTGATTCCCAAAATGCTAGAGTTACAAGCGGGAGGCACCACGCCAGGTCGCATCCCCTGGAGACGGGCCAGGCAGGTTCTTTTGGTTTCCAGAGAGAAGAGTTTTTTCCTTGAAACATAGTTAAAACCTTCATCTTAACCCAAAAGTGTGGAATTAAACATAGGGACACACTCTGGAAACACTAAGATTATTAAAATTCTAGAACAGATTCTTCAGTCAGAATCCAAGCTCGGATTCAGACTGCCGTTCGCACGCTGTTCTTGAGCCAGTAACTCCAGCTTGTTACCACATTAGTAGTGTGGGGGACAAAGCGTCTACTTTGCTTTGGCCTCAAGTTGGGGTTTTGCAGAGGGCTTGATGCTTTTGGGCGTGACCCTCACACGACACACAGAGCCTCATAGTCTCAGTTCACGTCGTGGGTTCCATACTTGCCGACAAGTTTCTAGTGGGTGATTCAGCTTTGCTGATCCATTTGGTTTTCTGTAAACTGAGGATAATGTGATCTCAGCGCCTCTGGGTAGATTTTGTACGAGTCTGTGCATCTGGCCCAGAGTGCGTACTTGAGGAGTGTCACTTGTCACAGTTACTTCTAGGTAACACCGTCTGCTGCCTTATTTCTTCTTTTTGGAAGAAAGCCCTAGAGCTACCAACTGGCTCTGATCACTGGGGAGAGACCCCTGCAGCCTGCACAGGTCTCATCCTGATTTCTAGTTCCCTGAAGCACAAGATTCAATGTCCAGGCCAAGCGGGGCTGATGACTAGAGGCATGCAGTCCTGTAGAACACTGGAGAACATCGCAAAGTGAGAGAGCACACAGCCACCTACCCCTGCCTGCTGTTGCCCTTGAGACTGAGTCCATTTCTCTCAACTCCCAGCAGGGAGCGCAGATGCTCCAGGCATTCTGTTTGATTTAAATTTGAAAAAAACTAAGACTGCATGGCAAACGCTAGAGTTCTTAAGAAGTAACACCAGGATGGTAGTTATCTTGATGGCTTGTTTTCAATCGTTTGAAGAGAAGTCTTATAAATGGTTGTCTCGGAGTCCTCTGAATTTCACGTTGGATGGTGCAAGAAGTTAGCAGTGTATAAACATTCCCCAACTGTGGGCGCAGTTGGTGTAGCAGAACACAGGGCAGCTCTGGGGTCAGGCGGCTGGCTGGTCAGTCACCAAGCCCACCAATTTGAGGAAGTCACTGAACTTTGCAGAGCTGGGTGACGTGGAGGTTGTGTAGCGCTGTTCACATCCAGGTATAAGGGGATATGGTCACCACTTTTAAAAGTACCCTCCTCTATCAACTCTAAGGAGCCTGGCCACAGACAGCAAACCCAGAAGCTACGTGGAGACTCCTCACAAGCGAAACGGCCTGGGTTCGAGACAGTAGGGAGAGGCGGGGAGTGCGGTGGGTGAGTTTGAGGACACTGCCTTGTCTAAGTGGACAGCAGCTTTTCAGCTTTAACTTGCAGTTCTTATTCTGGGTTGCAGCCCCATCTGGTACTGATTTTTCAGAAGAAAGACCAGGCTTAGATTTTTTTTTTTATCAGAATCTCCAGATTTTTAAACAGTGGGCATGTCTGCCTGCTGTCTCAGGGGGCTGCCAGATTGTCTGCTCTGTTTTAGGCTTTTAAAATGGGCGGTGGAAGGTGGCTTTCACACCTGAAGAAACAGAGGAGGATCTCAGCAGTGGCCCGCGCCGCTGTCTCTGGACACCAGGGGGCGCCAATTCACCTGACTCCTCATCTCTCCTTCAATCCCCTTGTCAGATGACTACACGCAATTTTCTTTCTTGACTTTGTCTGCATTCAGCTGTGTTGAATGCACAATATATGGTCCCTGAAGCGATATTGAAGAGTTGGCTTTCTCCGTCTTAAGCATTCTGTATTAGCAGGAAATTGCCTCCCCGTGGGGAAGTTTTCTCAAAGCTTACCTTGACACATGACAAAAAACCTAGAAAGTGGCTGCATGGGAAAAGTGTCTATTATACAAAACAAAACACAGCACAACAACAGTCAAGCACTTCCTGCAAGCAGAGGCGGATGCTGTGTTTTAGAAGAAACAACCTCCCCAACATGGGGCTGTGTTGTCAGGGGTCGGCTTCAGAATGTCTCAACTTCATGAAAAAGAAAACAAACCATGCCTATTCCTGCTGTTCTTCTTCACAGTGTCCTGTCACTTCTCAGCCTGCCTGGGGGTCCCCCCCATCCTAATTCTGCTGTAGAAGAGAAGACACCCTCCTCTCTCCTCAATTGATTTTCCCTGTCCTTAACTGGCACCAGACCCAGTTTCTGAGGTGCCCCCAAGGGACAGGGTCTTGGGGACCCCATATAAATGTCCCTGAGCTTATGGTTTCTGCACTTGCCTCAGAATGCTTTGTGTCTAGTTGATTTTAACCAGAATTTCCAAACACAGAGCAGCAAATAACTTTTGTCTTCAAGTCAATTGGGGGAAGACAGTACTTCCAACAAATGATGCGTAAGTACTTTTTGTTGTTAAGTAACCTACTTTATGTTTGTCTTTTTGAGACAGGGGCTCACTAGGCAGTTCAGGCTGGCCTTGAGCTCACTTTGTAGCTCAGGCGGCTCATGAACTCACAGCAGTCCTCCTGCCACAGCCTCCTGAGAGCTGGGATTCCAGGTGAATGTTGCTCAGCGAGATGAGATCTTCATACACGGAGGGGTTGTGCGTGTACATACACCCAATGAGAAGAAAGATACCAGTTTACGGTTTTCCCAGGAGTTTCTCTCTCCCTTCCTTTTCCCCTTGTTGTGGTGCTGGGAATGGAACCCACCACCCCAACAGGCCACATATACTATGCATCTTCTATGTGTATACTCTGTGTGCTCCATGGATACTTTACCCATCCATCTGTGTGCTATGTATGTACTCTATGCATCCTTCAGTATTGGTATAGAATTATATTTTAGAGGCTTATGTGCATGTCAATACATGGAGTACTCATTTTACTCTGCTGTGTAGTATTCTACTTACAATTTATTTCTTGCTTAGTTGTTGATTGTCCTTTGGATGAATTCTAATCCTTTTCTGTTACAATCAGCATTAGATGAAACGCTGGACAATTTTAGGGCATAGGTGTGGAAATTTTTCTAGGACAGATTGACTCAAAGAATTATCTGGAGATTTTTAAAAAGACCACACACCTGGGCTCTGATCCAGATGAGTGAAATCCTCAACCTCTCTGATCCTGCTGTGTCTGAGCTATATGCAGAAATAATCATACCCCATATTATGCCATTACTGATCATTTATTGTGTGCTAAGTTATAGATAGTATAACTGTATTGATTGTTTTGGTAACAGTGCTATAGAGATATGATTATTATTATTATCTAATGTATTTGGTATAGGATCTCACTGTGTAGCTCGAACTCCTAGTGATCCTCCTGTTTTCAGCCTCCCCAGCACAGGGATTATAAAGGCATGCACCACCAAATCCAGACTCAGTCGTGGGCTCAGTACACCCAGGGGCGGGGCCGGCACGGCACGCAGGCCTGGGGATCAAGGCCCACTCCTTGCACTTCCTAAGCAAGTGCTTAGTCTGCTGGGCTATTTCACGGGTCCAGTAGATATTACTAAGCCCACTTTATGGGAGGTGAAACAGGTGCCCAGAAATGAGGTAATTAGCCTGAGGTCACACAGCAAGCCAATGGGTGGAGCTGCCAGTCCCAACCAGTCTTCCCACTCAAGACTTAAAATCGTAACTATTAGAAGACCCTAAGGTTATGCAGTCAGCAGGTTATATTTTCAGTTCTTCAGTTAGGGAGACCAAGTCTAACAGATGCTAAGGACTGAAGCAGGTTACAAGTCCAGGTCTTTAGACTCCCTCTTGATTAACACAGCATTTTCTTATGTCATAATGCCTTGAGAGTAGGAGGGAGGAACAGGGAAGGAAAGCAATAAAGTCGTCTTTTCTTCTAAAGGCAATTTCTGGCTATCCTGGAGTCATCTGTGTCGGTCACTCATTGCCATGTAACAAACAGGGCCAACATTGTTAGCACCTTACAACAGCAATGAACATTAGCTTACCTCTGTAGTGTGAGTCAAGAATCTGAGAGCAGCTTGTACAGATGGTTCTAGCTTGTGGTCTTTCTTAAGATTATAGTCAAGATGCTGTGTGGGCCCGTAGTGCCTGAAGGCTCAGGACTGGCTCACTCGAGAGGCTGGTGGCCAGGAGATTCAGTACGGCCCCTGTGGGGTTCCTCCGGAGAGGCTCTTGAGTGTCCTCATGATATAGCTGCCAGCTTTCCCCACCCAACAACGTGAGGTCTTTTATGCTCTAGCCTTGACAGTCACACACTGTCAGCCTTTCTCCATCCTGTTGGTGATGTCTTCGCTTTGCACTTGTTACGCAAAGGCGTAACTTAAAGGGAGGATGGATTTAGTTTTTGTGTATGGTTTGAGAGGGGTCCGTCCATGGTCAGCTGGTGCCAGTGTAGAAATGGCACTGCAGAAGGGCACGGTGGAGGACGGCTGCTCACGTCACGGTGACAGAGAAGCAGAGCCCCGCGGAAGAGTGAGAGCGAGAGAGCCAGGGGCAGAGAATCCTTCCAAATGCGCCCCCGGTCGCCTGCCTCCACCTGCTTCCCGCACCGTGCCGGAGCCTCCAGCAGTGAGCACCAGTGGACTGATCCGCGGACACCTACGGTGCCCCGTGATCGGGACCCCCTTGAGGAGCCTCTTCCAGCCAGCCAAGTTGCCAGTCAGGACTGGCACGGGCCGCAGCACGGATGAGCACTGCTTCAGTGTGGAGGGGCTCCTGGCGGCTCCGCAGGAGCTGTGCCTGCTCCGGCCTACACTCCAGGCCCTTTCCTTCTCAGTCCCACCGATGCTGCCTGACTGCCCCGCAGCGTGGACTTCGGGCCGCCTGGGCCTCCTGCAGCGGGTTCTCCGGGCCCTCGAGGCAGGGGCTGCTGCAAGGCCGAGGCTCCTTCACGCCCACTGCCCTGCCCCAGCCTTGCGGCTGGCATTTCCCAGCCGACGGCTCTCACTGGCCCCCACAGCGGCCTACTCCTGCCTAAAAATATGCTCTTGTTGACATGGAGACCTACCCAGGTGCCCAGGGCAGATGCTGTTTTAGGTCACGGCGTCTAAAAGGCGTGCCTAGCGCTTTCTCCTCTTTCTGCCTGGGGCCAGTGGCTCGAGTTGGCCCCTGGGCCAGGGTGGCGTGGGGCCCGGCCGGAGCCCCTGCCTCTGCCAGCCCCTCTGTGGCTCCTCTGCTTCGTCTGACGTGGGGTCAAGGGGCCTGCACTGCGGGATGAGAGGGGTGCGGACCTCCCCGGGGCCTGACTGCTGGGTTCCTTGAATGCCTCCCGAGAGCTCTCTCGGAAGCTCTCTGTTGCCATAGTAACGTGGAGCTGTGGAAATTAACATGGGTGCCTGGCTGGCCAAGAAAGCCAAGCTTTTAATACTCATTTTCCTCTTTTAAAGAGATAAGCATTCTGAGGAGGGCTTTGGCCAGACATCAAACAGTCTATTTCAGGTGTTGAGGAAATGCTCTTTAAAAATTATTGTGGGATGAGTACAGCTGTAATCAGAGAGATGGCAGAGGCTTTGGAGCTTTTAGAGGAACCAGAGAAATAAGTTTAGAGCCAAGGTAACGTTTTTTTTTTAAAATAACAGCTTTATTGAGATATAATTCATATACCATACAGTTCATCCATTTGAAGTATAGAATGCTATGACTGTTAGTATATTCACAGAATTGTGAAACCATCACTACAATTTTAGAATATTTTCATTGCCCCCCAAAGAGACCAATGGCCCCTAGCTTCCCCCTGCCAGTTCCTCTGCAGCCCCTGGCCAGCTACTCTCCATGTAGATTTGTCTATTCTGGACATTTGCTATAAATGGAATTGTGTGATTTGTGGTCTTTTGTGGCCGGCTCCTTTCACCATCTTTATCCTGCGCCCCCTCAGGGCTCTCAGTTGGTTCCCTGGCAAAGCTGTTTCATTCTCTTGGGGGAACAGTTCATGGGGGAGGGAGGAGCTCTACGTCCAGTGCCTGGGTTCCTGATGGGCAGGAGGGGGCGAGTTCCTCCTCATGAGCCTCCTCGGCTGCTCTGCGGCTTTGCTGAGACAGGCAGCCCCCAGGAGCATGGCTGGGCAGACGTCTCTCTGGCATACAGCTAGATGCCTCTCCAACTTCCTCTTTGGGGGACAGTTATAGTGAGGACCCACGGGAACTTTTAGCAGGTGCCGGGCTTATACTGTGGGCATCCTGTGCAGGGATTAACTCACTGCTATAGACCTGTGTATTTGGTTCTCTTTTCATAGGATACTCTTAGAGCCGTCTCTCTTACTTCACACTCATGTTCTTCAGAGACTGTGACTCGGATCATTTTTCTATTTTCACCCATAAACAACGCATTTAGAAATATTTCAAAAAAAAAAAAAAAAAAAAAAAAAATATTTCACTCCTTACTTTCTGTCATTTTATTTATTTTTTATTATTTTTTAGTAGGCTCAGGCTGCCTGAGTGACTTTGCTGAATCACAGCTTTAATCAACTGAGCTACCTGACAAGCCAAGCCCCCACTTTCTGTCATTCTATTTTTTTTTTTTTTGTCTTTTTGAGACAGGGTCACACTATGCAGTTCAGGCTGGCCTTGAGCTCACTTTTGTAGCTCAGGCTGGTCTTGAACTCACATCAATCCTCCTGCCTCAGCCTCCCAAGTGCTGGGATTACAGGTGTGCGCCACCACACCTGTATCATTCTAGATGTCTTATTTATTCCCTTTTCCCCCCTTCCTTTTCATTTTTTACTATGGGTTCTTGCTTATATTGCCCAGACTGATCTTTTTTTTTTTTGGTGGGACCAGGGTTCGAACTCAAAACCTTGTACTTGCCAGGCAGGCATTTGTGCCACAGAGCTATCTCCCTGGCCCCAGACTGGTCTTAAATTCCTGTGCCTCAGCCTCTATAGTGCTGGGGCTATAGATGCATGCCATCATGCCTGGTTTATTTTTTATTTTTATTTTTTAATATAAGATGTCTCTGCAGTTCCTTTCCCCTAAATTCTGAGGGCCCTTCATCTGGGTCTTTCCCAGTGCTATCTATGGCGCCCTCTGCTGGCAGGTCTCAGAAGTGCCGTTCATGTTAGTTGAAGGAATATGTGGTTCTGTTGAATCCTTGATGTCCCACATGGTAGGTAGTGCTGAGTCCCATTACACATGAGGGAACCGAAGCCCAGTGAAATGACGTGACTTGTCCAGGGCCACAGGTGCTGCACAGTCTTCTAGGAGTTTCAGAATACACTGAAGTATTGATCTCTGCGACTCGCGGATGGGGCCCGATTTAGAAATAGAGTCTTTGCTGGTGACTGAATCAAAATGAGGTCCTTCGAGTGGATTCTAGTCCAATGGGACCTTGTTGTCACAAAGAGGGTAGTAGGTGGGTCTTTTTCAGAAGTGGCTGGATCTAGGGTGTGTGATGCTGGGATTAAGGGAATGTGGTTACTAACTCAATCTGTGGATTGGTTTGGGGCTACCCCACCTGGTCGCCTGGATAAAGTATACAAGAGGAGAGGGGCTCTTTCTTCATCGCTGCCTTCAGTCCACCCTGAACTACTTTTTTCTTTCTCTTTTGTCTCAGCAATGATATAAGTAATGCAGACAGATAGAGTTCAGTGCAGTCAGCTTGTCTCAGCTCTCCTTGTCCTAGAAGGTTGGACGTGGGACCTTCCGAAGGCTCCTCCTCTAGCTGGCACCTGGGGCCTAAAGCAAGGAGCAGGGGCCCAGGTGTGTCTGCTCTTTCCAGAGTGCCCATGGCTCTCACCAGCGTGATTGTGGGATTGGTTTGGGGTTTCCAAGACATGGGGAGATGGGGGAAGGGCAGGGAGAATAGCACTGGGCAGGCAGGAAGGGGGGTGGGATGGAGGGAGGGACGGAGGCAGGGAGGAAAGGTACTGCACTTCGTACTTGGCCTTGGAAGTCATGTGACATCCCTTCTGCTGTGTTCCATTGGATGAGCCACTCACAGAGATCCCGCCCAATTCAGGAGGTGGGCAGACGAATGCACTCTGGGTGGAAGCGTCAACATCACGTCAGCAGATCATGTGGATCCCAGCACAGTGGGGTTTGCGTGTAAATCCCAGCTCCTCAGGAGGATCACAAGTCCAAGGCCAGGCTGCGTAACTTAGCAAGACCCTGTCTCAAAATAAACTCAAAAGGCTGGTGGGTGTCGTTCCACTGATAAAACACTCACCAAACTTGTAGGAGGCTCTGGGTCCTTCCCCAGCGCTTCCAGAAAAATAATAAATAAATAAAAATGTAAAACAAGATTGCATGGCATGGGGTTACAACCTTGCTTCTGTCTTTGCTGAAAACAGCAGGCTACAAGGGGACGGAGGGTCCAGAAGGCCCGCAGCATAGTTTTTCAGAGAGGCTGGGCCAGTGCACATTGAATCATGTTGGCGAGCTTTTGTGTGCAGGGTGTACTGACCAGAGGGGCAGGAGCAGACTGGCCTTGTTGCTAGCTGTGCAACCAGATGGACCCCTTTCTTTGAGATAAGGTCTCTGTTATGGTTTATGTCTAGTTGTTCCCCCAAAGCCTCATGCAATCACGGGGCGGGGACTTGCAGAGTTTGAGACTTGAGTCATGATCCACTGGGATTATGTGTTTTAGTAGTGATGGGGTTGTGGGTCTGAGTCCTTCTGGGATTATGGGTGTGACCTAAGGTGGATAGGCTGAGGCAGAGAGCCTGAATGTAATATAAAGAGACACAGAGAGACAGATGGTGGCTGTTGTTGCTCTGCTGCCTTGGTTGTTCAGTTGCCTCTGTTGTGGTTGTTGCTGTTCTGCCGCCATGAACTGGAGGCTCTCTGCCCTGTTCCGCTCAGCCTTGGGCCAGCCGAATATGGACTGAAACCTCCAGTACATGTGAGCTAAATAAACCTCTCCTTCCTTCATTTTGAGTGTCGGGTATTTGTCCCAGTAACGATAGAAGAGTAACTAAGACAATCTCGCTATGTAATTCAAACTGGCTGTGAGCTCACTATGTAGCCCAGGCTGATCTTGAGCTTGCAGGGTTCTTCCTGGCTCAGCCTCCCAATTGCTAGCATTCCAGGTGTGCACCACCACACCCAGCCAGTTCTCCACTGTGAAGAGCAAGGGTAGGTGATCATCCACACAGGCTGTGGCACAGGTTTGCCCTTTGGATTGTTTTCCCCAGTGAGGGTGAGACACTGTTCTTCATGCTCTGGAAGGTACTGGGACCCTTGGGTGGGGGATGGACCGGGGAAGCCCCTCTCTGACGGGCATCAGTGGCGGGCAGCTCAGCCTTCCCAGTGGGGGCCACACCAGCGTTTCCACCAGTGTTCTCTGCTGTGCCGCAGAGCGAGTGTCTTGACTCTCTGCCCAGTCTGAGTGAGAGGGACAGGCTGGAGCTTGGGGATGCCCTCCCCCCACCCCACTGTGGGTCCCACACCTGTCCCAGGACCTGCTGAGTTCATGCCGGGCTGCGTCAGCAGGAGAAACTCCTGCCAAGATGACTTCCGCCCTCCTCAGGCGACAGCTGACCTGAGGGGCGCATCATGTGAGACGGCAACACACGGTGAGTGCTTCAATTAAAACAAAACATAAGGACCAAGGAGATAGCTCAGTGGCATAAGTGCCTGCCTGGCAAGCGCAAGGTGCTGAGTTTGATTTCTGGTACCAAAAAACCACCCTCCGAAAACAAACAACAAACCAACCCAAAATGTACTGTGGTAAAAGACCATTGCCATTAAACCCCCTCCAAATCCTCCTCCTGGATTATAACGCGCTTACTCCATCATCGCTTCTCTTTCTGAAGCAGTTCTGGGCATGAAGTCCTCTTTTGTGCCTCTATGGGGTGATAAATTCAGTGAATGCTGTTGCCTGGCACCACTGGTTTGTAAACACCTTGCTGTGTGTCCTTATCCACCTCGTTCGCTGGATCTAGCCTTCTGGCTCCTCCCCCGAGCCCAGGCGACCATGCTCGGTACAAGTTTTCAATGGATTCAGGATCCAGGTAACCACAACCAAGCAAAGACTCCTGAAAGAAGACTTCAGAACGGCTTCCACAAGTGGCAGGAGGCGGGGATAGAGCGCGGAGGCACAGTGCCTGCCTGGCAAGCACAAGGTCAGGAGTGTGATTCTGGCACCAAAAAGGAAAGAGACAAGAATGGTGGGATAGAGCCGGCCAGATAGCTCAGCAGATTAGAATACTTGCTTAGGCACGCACAGCCGCCGGGGTTGGGGGATGGGGGAGTGGGGTTGGATCCCCGGAGCGCCTTGCTGGCCCCATCCTCAGGGCGTGCTGAGACTGTGAATGAGATTGGGAGAGCCTGTAATCCCAGTGCTTGGAAGGCTGAGAACGGGAGAATCACTACGAGTCCAAACTAAGTAGTGAGATCCTGTAGACCTGTACTAAAAATACAAAAAAAAAAAAAAAAAAAAAAAAAGGAATGATGGGCTAAGTGTGCTTGCAGTAAGAAGGGACTCATGACAGTTTGTCTTTCACTGTCCTAAATTTTTTTTTTTTTTTTTTTTTTTAATTTTATTTATTTATTTGTTTGCTTGTTGTGTTTGTTTGTTTATTTATTCATTTTGTGGCTGGCTCAGCCTGCCCCTGGTGGTGGCGCTGGCGCAGCATGTGGTGCCGGGGATCGAACTGCAGTCCCTGCAGTCGCCTGAGCCCTCCTAAGCAGGCGCTTTAGACCACTGAACCATCTCGCCGGCCCCTGTCCTAAATCTTTTAAAAATACAACATTCACCATATGTCTTGATCCCACCTCACACAGTACAAACAGAAGATTTTGCCAAATGTACCGAGGCGACTTTTTCAGGTTGTCCTTTTCCTGGGTCTTCTGACGTCTCTTTTTTGAAGCTGGGAAATGAAGCTTGCATTCATGGTGACGCATGCCTGTAACCCAGGCCCTTGGGAAGTTGAGGCAAAGATACTTTTGAGTTTGAGGCCAGCATGGGCTACACAGTGAGTTCAAACCCAGCCTGAGCTACGTAGTAAGATCCTGTCTCAAAACAACAACAACACAAAAAAACCAGAAAAACAAAAATTATGACGCTTTCATTTGTTCCTTAACTCTGCAAATATATATTGACATTCGCCTATACATAAAGCACCATGTGACAGGCTAGGAGTCTCTGCCTATGCAGGGTGGTGACATGGTGTATTTTCAAGGTGCCAGGTAGTTTTACCCAGTTTTAAAGTCGCTCATGGAATCTCAAGTGAAGGATTTGGACGACGTGGGGAGAGATGATTTAACAAGAGTATGTAATTGTGAAGCAAGATGAAATAAAACAAAACCAACCCTCGCCACACCTTTGGAAGGTGTTTTGTTTTTATTTATTTATTTTTTACACTGGAAGGCCACCCAGAACCCAGGTCAGTGGGAATAGTGCAGGAAGGCTGGTAAGGTTGTGCATCATTGAAATTCTGCCTAAGTACTCTGTGGAATGGGATACAAGATCACTTTTAAAAACTCACCTTACAAGGGATGGCCAAATAGTTCATCAGATTAAAGCACCCACAAGCAGTCACAGGGGCTGGAAGTTCGATACCTCGGCCTAAGGTGTTGGCCCCACCCCCAGGGCATGCTGCGATGGGCAATTGAGACTAGGTGTGGTAGCACATGCCTGTAATCCCAGCTCTAGGGAGGCTGTAAACAGGCAGATCACTACCAGTATAATCTAGTAGTGAGACCCTGAACACCCTTTAGACCCTTCCCTAAAAAAAAAAGACAAAAACTTTATTTATTTTTGGTAATTTGAGATTAAACAGGAACTCACCAGGCAAATGCTTAAGCTATCTCCAACTGACAAATTTTTTATTGTAGGACAACACACACAACATGCGATTTACCATCATGGCCACTCGAGTGTGTGTGACATGAAACCCACTGGTGCAAAACCCACATATCACCCTCCCTGCCGTCCCTCTCTGGGGCTCTGAACTCTGTGTCCACATGAAACAGCTGCTCCCTGTCCCCCTCGCCCCAGCCCCTGCAGCCACAATTGGGCTGCTGTCTCTGGGACCCCCACAAGTGGTCTCTTCCAGTGTTTGCTCTTTCACAACTGGCTCATTTCCCTTGGCACAGTGTTGCCCACAGTGAAGCGAATGTTGGCCTTCCTCTCCCTTCCAAAGCTGAGTCGCATTCCTCGAGCTCACCTTAATGGGTCCTTGGACATAGCTTCGGGCGCAGCTAGATAGCGTTTTCCCATTGACTTCTATCTGGTGGGAAAGTGGAATGTTTGTTGGCACTGTGAAACAGGAAACTTCATGTCCTAGAATATTTGATTTAAAAACAAAATTTTACATATTTGGTACAGGGTCTCACTGTGCAGCTCAGACTCATGGCAATCCTCCTGTCTCAGTCTCCCCAGCACTGGGATTACAGGCGTGCACCTCTTGGTGGCCAGCTCAGCGCACCCAGGGGTGGGGCTGGCAGGCTGTGTGGTGCCCAGGATCGAACCCAGGTCCTTGTATTTGCCTAGGCAGGCACTTAGACCACTGAGCTCTGTGGCCTGAATACTTGATTTTTAAATTTATCTTCCATAGATTTGTATACTGCATATTGATTTGTGTTCTATGTATCAATTTTTCAGTGTCAGTACTGGGCTCATCAAAACCAACACCAATATTAATTAATGATTCATAATGGATTATGTAGACTCTCCCATCATTCCTGCACAAATCAAATGCTTTCCTCTTATGGTTTACTTTAAACATAAGGAGAATTTAAAGACCCAGGCAAAGCAGAGTACAGAACTGTCTCAGACTTCGACGGTCCCTTCTCCTTCCCTTCTTTTGCCTTGATGACTAATTTCTCATCAGTTTCTGTTTAGGAGCTTGTTCTGCACAGGGCTTTATCAAACACTTAGTTTTTAGAGAAACAACTTTTTCTTCCATATTGTATCACTAATACTGCTTATCTAAGATTTATAATTTCAAGGTCAAGTGCAGGCGGCATAAGCAGGCCTGGGAACAGTCATGTCTAATTCTGATAAGCACACAGTTCTGCAGATGGCGGCTGCTGGAGAACTTACCCTATGATCTAATTACGAGAAAACATCAGGCAAATCCAAGCAGAAGGAAATGCTACAGATGAATGGACCAGTATTTTTGAAGTACCTTTTTTGATTCATATCTTCTTAAAATTGTATTTAAAATTTTTTTTATTAGTACATGTTTGCAGGACGTACTGTTTGCAATCATCATGGGAAGTTTGTATACGGACATAACTTTTCTTTTTTTAAATTCTTATTTATTTAGGTATGTATTTGGTACAGGGTCTTGCTACACAGCTTGGACTCATAGTGATCCTCCTGTTTCATCCTTCTGAGTGCTGGGATTACAGACATGCCTGGCTCATGCATTGAATTTTTAAGTCTAAATTGTTTCAAAATTAAAGGTCTCAAAATACAGAAAAATGGGCCAGCAAGATAGTTCAACGGTCTAAGGTGCCTGCTTAGGGAAACTTAGGCAACTGCAGGGACCGAGGTTTGATCCTTAGCACCACATACTGTGTCAGCCCCACCCCCAGGGCAGGATGAGCTGGCCATAAACAAACAAACAAACAAACAAAGCAGAAAAATGAGCTCTCAGACCCATGCTATTCAGATCCAGGAGCTCAGGGCCTGAGGTTCTTTCTACGGTTCCAATGGGCTCACAGGTGATGGCAACGCTGTCGTGGAACCCCACTTTGGGAACAGTGTCTTTTCTGATGTTGGCTATGTGCAGTGTTCATTTTCTGACCCCTAGGCCATCTCCGTAGCCCCAGGATCACAGGGGCATTTGGGATACCTGCCTCTCTTTCTGCCTCTTTCTTACTCGGAGAGCCTGTGGCTGGGAAGCTCTCCGGGGATGCTGATGTGCTGAAGTCTGAGACCCCGCACTTGTTTAGAAGAACTTAGAGATGTTCTAGGCCTTTGTGTGGGGCGACCCAGCCTCTGAGGATCATGGCTCTGCCTGGGGCTTCAGTTCCAGGCCAGACAGACAGATTGGGGTTGAGCTGTTATGGGGTGGCCCGGGAGAAACCTCCGGGGTCCTGAGTGCTGAAATCATTCTGGGCTTTTCTAGATGATAAACACGAATGCTGAAGGCATGGGACTGGCATTCCACACTGGGTCATGCAAGGGTCTTCCCATCTGTCCTGGTGGTGGCCTTGAGCTGAGTCCTCCAAGTGGCAGGCGCAGCCCCCTTGGTGGCCCTCCTCCCCCTTCACTTCTCCTTATTCCATTTTCATTTTCCTCTCCAGTTCTGGCTTCTGACGCAGCTGCCCAGAAACCTCTGGGTGCCCAGATTTTTAACCAGCTCTGTACCTCTGCTGTGCCCTGGTGCTGCTTCAGATTTTGTGGTGGTTACAAACCCTGCGATGGGGCCCATTTATTTAACAACCTTCTTTTCCCTCAGATTGTGCTGTATTTTTTTCCACTTTTTTTATTACTTCATGTTGTTTCTGTAGATGAATGTGTTTCACTGTTTCATTTTGGCAGGTTTGTACATTACATGCAGGGAACATTTCCCCCCTCTGATACTCATCCTGACCAACGCTGTTTTGGAGCGGATCTCAATGTGTATAATGTATGTCTATCATGAGGCCCTTCTATCCCTAGGAGATGGCAGTGAATAAAACAGAATCAATTTTTGCCGTTGTAGAACTTACTTTCCAGTGGAGAGGAGGGGACAGCCTGTCAGAAGCCCAAGTAGGGACATGCTTGTATTTATGGGGTAGCGAGGAGGCCAGGGCTCCTGAAGGTGGAAAAAACTGGGGACATGCGGCGGCCAGTTGGGTCATGGCTACTGCTGTGCCCTGGCTCAGCTGGGGGCAGAGCAAAAGAGGCTGCCTGGATTATTCAACTGACCTCATGCGATAGCTCACAAGCACTCTTGACGTGCCCTGGCACGTAGGTGGTCAAATTCACTCAAGGTGGTGGTGCCGTGTGTACATCCAGATCGGCCTGGCTTTCTTTATGCTGAGAGCTGCTGGGTGGAGACCTTTCCCATGGTAAATACCTTCCGTGTCTCTGCTCCACATGTTGAAGTCCTGCTCACCTCCTAGGTCTCTGAGCTTTGGCCGCTGGGTGCTGGCTACCTTGGCTCAGGGCACTGCTGTGCGGCCAGCAGGCCCATTGGGCTCCCAGCACCAGCTCCTCCTGTGCTGAATTCCTTGCTGCCTCCCTTCGCAGCCCACTGTGGGTTCAGGAGGGGGGTTGTTGTCTGTAGCCCCCAGCATGGTACCAGCCCACAGAACCAAACCCCAGACAGATACTTCTCATATGAGCAGTATGTTCTTCTGCGTTTCAAGGGTGATCTGATCCTCATAGAATCTAGAAGCTTTATTGGCGAAAGTCCTCCCTCAGCTGGTCCAGGTCTCAAATCCTAGCACTCCAAGAGGCTGAGGCGGGAAGGTTCCAGTTAGAGCCTAGCCTAGGCAGCTATGTGACATAGTAAGACCCTGTCTCAAAATAAGAAATAAAAAGAGATTGAGCATGTAGCTCAATGTCAAGGTCCTGTGTTCAATCCCTAGCACCATGTGCACAGACATACAGATACACAGACACACACACACACACACACACACACACACATGCACCCCCACACACATGCTCACAGTCTTCTCCGTGGTCACCCTCACTCTTCATACATTTCTCAGAGCGTTGAGACTCTCCCCACCCCGGGTTGTAATGGTACATGGAGGTCAGTGCAGAAATCAGCCACATCCTCCTTGGCCTCACTCACGCTGTCGGCTGTGTGTCAAGGCGCTACAGAGGTCAGCTGTCTGATATTCCATGTTGTGGACTCAGGCACTCAAGAGGTGCCCGTGAAGCACTGGCCTGAGGACTCTCCAAGCTCAGGGGGGACCCACGTGGAGGGCAAGTGACACTTCACAGAGGGGCCCCAGTGGGAGTAAAGGCAACCTCAGAAGCTGCAGAGAATAACACACAGCAATAACAATTCATGTGGCTCCTGGAGGAGTAGCTGGGAGCCCCACGAAGAGCACTGACAGCAGTGCCGGCATATGCCCAAGAACCGTGCTGTCGGCACCCCCTGCGAGCCCCATCTCAGACTGTCCTGCTCATCCTGTTGGGTCCCTGGCTGTGGGTTTGAGTTTTCCTGTGTGTGTGTTGAGCAGGTGATATTTTCACCTCATAGTAGAGAAAAGTGAGAATGGAGAGATCACGTGATCACCCCAAGGCCCCAGAGCTCCCCTCCCAAACATCATGCACTCTTCACTATGGGCCTTTCTGTAGCTGGAGGCAGGGACCCAACTATTAAAATGAAATGGGGCACCTCGTATATCGCTGGGGTCAGCCTGGGGGTTAAAGCCCTAGCTTCGAAGGTGGACCTGGGTTTGCCGTGACTAGTTGTGTGACTTCAGGCACAAGGCTTTACCTCTCTGAGCCTCAGCTTCCTTAGCTATAAAATGAGTCTTACAATAATATCTATAGCATACAACAGACTAGCAGGGGAGAAATCCTTCTTGCTTTTAGCCCATCAGAGAATCACTGGATTAACTTTTAAACATGTAGCTTTATCCTAAGGCAATAATATTGGTGATAACTGAGGTCCTGAGTGATTTCCCTAGCATACTCCATAATTGTGCTTAAAAGCAAGCTTCATGAGGCCCAAGACATTTTGTGTGCCTGGTATATAATAATGCTTCATTAATGTTTATGGAGTGAAGGAGTGGGAAAGATGGAGATCAGGCCTGGTAAGGGATGCACTTGGCTTCTGGCCTGCGCTGAACGTTTGTGTTGTGCGCTATTATAATTATTAGCTTGGGCAGTCCGAGGGACCTGGGATCCACTGGTAGGCAAACCCGAACCACTCAGCCAGCAGCCAGCTTCCATTCTTTTGGATATGGGTGGGGAACTACAACCTGGGAGCCTGAGATGTCCTTAGGCTGCTTTTCAGCTCCCAGCCCAGGGCTGGACCTGGCTGGCATTGACAATTAGATAAAGGAGCCCAGGGGGAGATGCTCACAGCATAGGGAGGACCAGGGCCAGGCCCACCACATTTATCCTTAGACCCTGTTTGTTACGGCCACAGGCACTTTTGTGGACCAGACGCTGGGAGGGGCGGGGGCACAGGGTCTCTTCCAGCTGTCCGCTGGAAACCCACTCGTTTGCTGGTTCCGGGGAGCACGCAATCCGCCCTCCGTGGCCTTGCCCAGTGCCCACGCGGCGGTGTCTCCTGTTCTTCTTTTATTATTACATTAAATCTCCTGTGATTACAGAGCCGACAGCTGGTGAGGATTTGCATACGCATGAAATTCAGTTAGCTCATTTTAATGTCTGAACAGAGCAGGGCGCGGATGTGTCTCTGGAAACCCCGGCTCCCTTATCTTTGTTTGAGCATCTGCTTTCTGTGCTTGCTTCTGAGGGCTTGAAGTTTGCTTTCTTCCCGCTTCACCTGGGGAAGAAAGAGGATGGGCTCCCGCGTCTAGAATTCTGGGAAGGAATTTAACAAAGACTGAGCACCCAAGGTCCCTGTGAGGAGATCTGTGCTCTTTCCCTGGCTTTGTGGCTGCTTTGCTGTGTTGCCTTGGGCAAGACACTTTCCCCTTCTGGGCCTCAGTTTCCTCATCTGTTAAATGAAAGATCAGTGTTGCATATCGCGATGAAAACAAAAACCCAAAAGCAAAAATATGTAGTGCTTTATTTGGCTGAGCTCAGTGGCCTGCACCCTCCTGTGGGTCAGGAGAATGGAGCACCCGCTGAGATGGAACAAAGAGTTTTAAAAGGGAGCAACTACAGCCCAGGGGTGGGGTGAGGGGGAAACTTAGGAGTTGTCTCTGAGTCTGAAACCAGGTAGGATACTTGGTGCCTGGGTTAGGGAGGGAGAGGAGATGCTGCGGGGCCCAGGAGTTGCCCTTTGCTCTTGTATACCCAGTACCAGGCATGCCTGCAATTAGGGAGAACATCTGTGACCAGGGTCAGGGTTTATTGAGAGGACAAGATTTTATAATATAGCAATCACAAATCACAAAGTTTATTACAGAGAAGGGTAGCAGAGTAAGCTTTCAACAAGGGGGAATACAAAGTTTTGGTCAAATAAAAGTAAGAACAGAGTTTGGACTAAACAAAGGCAAAGGCAGAGTTTGTCTTGGGGTAGGAGGGCTTGTGTCAACTAGGGCAGGGGTTAAGTCAATTCTTGGTTTGAGCATTGGGATACTTGGGGTCTTATCTTGTCTCTAAAAGGTTTAGCACATTCCTTGGTTTATAGTGGGGCAGGGTGAGCCAGAAGACAAGCAGCTTATAAAGTAGTACAAAAATAGAGTCATTTAAGCTAGCTTATAACAATCAGAAACAGATCATTGTTCATCTTTAGGGGTGCTTTCGGCACTGGGGGCTGGATGGTTTTTCTTGGATGGCACACTGTAACCTATTAAACATTCCTGGTCCTTGGGCACCACGTAGTCAATACCCCCAGTTCATGACAGTCAAAAACATCTCGGCATGGTTCCAAAGGGCTGTAGCAAACACAGCCAGTGCCCCACTCCTGTCCCCATGTCCCCTCACCATTTTTATTTGTACTCTGTTCCCGTTTGCATGTCGTTTCCTTAGTATCCAGCACCCTCTGAGCATCTTCTTTGGTGACTGTCTTGGCCTCCCAGACCCCACTGTGCTTGGACTTTAGGTTGGTTCCCCACCTGGTGACAGCTCCTGCCCAATGCATGTGGGGAAAACATGCTGGCTCCCTTGCCTCCAGCCTGCTCAGCTCTAAGATGAGGTCTGTTGAGTATCCGGAGCTTCTTCCTCAGCCAGAGAGCCACAGATATCCTTGGTGGGACTGTGCTTATTTTTGTCATGGCAACATGTATGGCAATTTAAAAAAAAAAAAAAAAAAAAAAAAAAAAAAAAAAAAAAAAAAAAAAAAAAAAAAAAAAAAAAAAAAATATATATATATATATATATATATATATATATATATATATTCTACCACTGAGCCACATCCTTAGCCCCTTTTAGTTTTGATACAGGATCTCATTGTCTAGGCCAACCTTGAACTTGTGATCTTCTTGCCTCAGCATAAGATCATAGGAGTGTCTCACTTTCAAGCAAATTTTTATCTAGATAACCCAGTCCAAGACAGCCATAGTGCCCTGCCTGTGACTCCCCATTGATGGCCACCAATTGGGCCACCTCACTGACTTATTCATTATTTCTTGGTGTCTAATAGGTGTCAGTCCTGGGCTGCATGTGACAGATAATTTTAGGGGTCAACCTCAGTGGGCTAAGAGATGCTCAGACAGGTGGTGAGGTGTTATTTTCTGAGTGTGTCTGTGAGGATGTTTCTGGAACAGGTGAGCATTTGAACTTGCAGACTGAGTAAGGAAGATATTCCCTCCTCAATATCATTCAATCCATGAGTGCCTGGCCAGAAAAGGTAAGGTAAATCAACTCTCTATCTCTTTCTGTCTCTCTGTTTCTCTCTGTCTGTCTCTCTCCCTCTCCCCCTCCCTCCTCCCTTTCTCTCTCTCTCCTAGTGGTGGAACATAGGGTCTTTGCACTGATTTATATCCCCAGTCCTTTAAAAATTATTTTTTTGGAGACAGGATCTTGTTAAATCACTAAGTTTTCCAGGTTGGACTTAAAATCAAGACTCTCCTGCAGCAGTTTTGGAAGTCCTCATTATGTCTTTATGAAATGTGATTTTTAAAAAAATACAGTGAATGCAGCTGCTGTAGCAAAAGTACCCTCCCTTCCTCCCCAGTATACTTCAGTTTCTTAGTTGCCCAGGTAATAGTTCGAGTTTCACTTCCTGTTGCTTCTGTCACTGTGATGCATAGCTAGCTGGAATGTCTAACCTCTGAGTGCCTGCTGAAGGAGTGTGGGAGTGGAGAGGACAGTGTAGCAATAGGCTGTTCTGTCTGTGCATCATGCCTGGGAAGCACTGGTCAGGGTGGCTGATTGGGCACTCACCTGCATGTCTGTGGTGATTGACACATACACCTTCCTTAGTTAAATTGCATCTAAGTCCCTGTGAGAGCTGAGGCCAGGCAGGCATCAGAATGGTCTCTTTTTGAGAGGCACCCACCCTTTGTCTGTTGGGCCACTGTTCAAGGGTACCAAACACACATAGGAAGTCAGAGATGGGAAATTAATTAGTCAAAGCCCACACTCCCTGACTGAAGGAAAAAGGGTTTTTATTTTCTTTATTTAAAAAAAACACACAAAAAAGAATAGTTTAAAAAAACTATGAGAAATAATTTAGAATTTTGCCAAACGAGATGACAGGCAAAAGGAGCCCATTCCTCCTGAGAATTCTTTCTTGGCACTCTCCTCAGCCACCACAATTGCTGCCAACACCTATAGTTTCACTCTCTGTTCCTGTCTCATCTACTTCCTGCCAACTGAACTGGTTATAGTCAGCCACTGCCTGCATTCAGCCACTGAGCTCCCTCAGAGGTGCACCTACCATGGTCAGATGGTGTCATCCAACCTGCAATGGCAATGGCAATTTCCTCTCAGTTCCACATTCTGACTGAGGAACAACTGCACTGTCAGCCCTGGAATGAGTTGCAGTGACCTTTCCACAGGTTGCCTGGCTTAAAAACAGCCCAACCTATTTATCAGGTTTACCCAGAAAAAGAAAAACACCTGATAGCCATAACAAAATCCAGCCGGATAGATGGCCATACCCTCTGGCTACAGATTATGAGGGCTATTGACCCTAAATTAAATGTCCCCTCCATTTGTGTGACTTTCTTGGTAGACAATGAAACTGACCTCTCCACCTCAAAAGTTCCCTCTGGCAAAAAGTTGCCATCACCAGGGCATCCGGGACTCTTGCCTCTCGCTCCTCCTGCCAGGCACAGACTTGCAGCCTGGGAGGACAGCTCCCTCACACCAAGCCAGACAGCCTCCCTCTCATTTAACCCTTCATCTTCAACTTTGACTGTTCCCCAAAGGACCACAACACCTGCATTAATCTGAGAAAGATCACTATAATCCTGAAGTTCTGAAAATTCTCCTCCCAGACATGTGATGTGAATACTGACCTCCAGTCCTGATCATCAACCATGCCACCTCGCCACAACCCCCACTGCTGTCAGATGTCACGGGAAACACAAATAGGCATCCAACCACACAGCGGCCTGCTGGACTATTAGTCATCTTGGGTGAGGTCTCGATGCCAACACAATGCAGCCCTCACCTTGCATTCTGGAGTCCCCAACCCATACACCTGTATGTATGTATGTATGTATGTATGTATGTATGTATGTTTGTTATGGCCAGCTCAGCCTGTCCTGGGGGTGGGGCTGCAGTTGCCTAAGCTTGCCTAAGCAGGCACTTTAGATCACTGAGCTATCTTGCTGGCCAGCATACACCCTTTTTGGACTGTTACTCAACTTCTGTAAGGGTTAAGAGACTCTCCCCCTATTTTGGGAGAGGCCCTAGCAACAGATTCGACTCTGGGGCAACCTGTTTCTGTCCTTTCCAGCTTCATCACAGTCCTCCCCAAAAAGAAAATAAAGCTTCAAAATAATAAAATGGCCATAAACTGTCAAACTGCTGCCATACACCCCTCCTGCCTGTAAAGCCAGTTCTAGATCTCTGAGCTGCAAGTGCTGCCATGGCTGCCCTCTGTACACAATGCCTCAGTCTTCTGCCACCCATAGCCTGCTGGTTCACCTGCCTGGACCTACAGGGAGCTTTCTTCTGCTTTTGGCTGGCTCCTGTCAGCCGGCCTCTCTTTGCCTTTACATGGAAAGACCCCAGTTCTGAGCTCAAAAGTCAACCGACCTGGACACAGTTTCGCAGAGGTTCAAATCCCTCACTGCTGACCTTGGTAGTTTCCCCACACAAGCATTACTGTACTTCTAATTAATAACAGTTAATAACCAGGCTGCCTGCTGAAAACCTCTGCTACAATGATTGGCAGGAACTGGTTATAAGAAAAAAATAAAAAAAGTTCTGTAAATGTCTTGAAGCTATTGGCTTCCCTAAAATCTAGATCCTTAAGTTTGCAAAAACAATGATGCTTACTCCAACTGTCAACTCTGGAGAGTGCACAGTGGCTACCTGCACAAATACTTGGATCCAGTGGCTCAGATCCAGAGGCTCAGGGCTGCCTCCCCCTTTGCTTCTACCCTTTAACCACCACCATTATTCTGATAAAAACAAAACAAAACAAAAAAACAACTAAGAAACTTTCTGTAGTCTGGGACCTAACTGCTCAGGTGTAACATACTCTACTGGATCTAGAAATGGACTCCCTGACAGATGTTAAGTAAACCCTGTTTATGGATCAAAATAGCTCTGTTAAAAATGAGGTCCTGGGGCTGAGGATATAGCTCAGCAGCATAAGTGCCTGCCTGGCAAGTACAATGTTCACAGTTCAATCCCTGGTACCCCAAAAAGGAAGAAGGAGAGAAAGAAGGAGAAGGAGAAGAAGGAGAAGAAGGAGAAGAAGGAGAAGAAGCAGAAGAAGGAGAAGAAGAAGAAGAAGAAGAAGAAGAAGAAGAAGAAGAAGAAGAAGAAGAAGAAGAAGAAGAAGAAGAAGAAGAGGAAAAATGAAGTCCTGGAATGCTGTGCCAGCCCCACCTTCAGGTGCACTGAGCAGTGATGGAGTCTGGGCGTGGTGGCACACACCTGTAATCCCAGCGCTAGGGAGGCAGACATCAGGAGGATCACTATGAGTCTGGGCTGCATAATGAGACCCTACATAAAACAAAAACTAAAACAAAAATAAAAACAAAACTAATTTTAAAAAAATGAAGTCCTGGGGCCAGGGAGATAGTTCAGCTGTCTGAGTGCCTTCCTGGAAAGCTCAAGGACCCAGGTTCAATCCCCGGTACCACTTACTGCGTGGGTCTCATGCTGAGCTGGCCACAGAAACTGAGTGTGATGGTGGATGCCTGTGATTCCAGTGATGGCGGAAGGCTGACCCAGGAGGATGGCTATGAGTCTGAGCTGTGTAGTGAGACTCTGTACCAAATATATATTTTTTAAAAAGAAGAAGTCCAAAATGCAAGAAATGCTGTGGTCACCTGGGACAAAGTTATTTTGGCCAAAGCTCTCCCGCAGGTCTGATCTGCACAGTATGCTGCTTCCTGATGCTACTTGGAAACCTGCCACCAACAATACCAAACTTGAACTCCACATAATCCAGTTCAGGGCCTGAGCCACCCCTGGGAACCCAGTTAACTGGAACATCAACCCCAGTCAAGAAATGTTTACTCAGTACTCCTGGAAAATGAGAGCTAAGCCTGCGTTTACCATTTGTTCTGCAGGTTCAAGCCCCAGTGCTGGTACCCAAACCCCCACAGCCAACTCATACTCAGCATCTGTGTCGCCAACCCTAAACAGCCTGGCCCAAGGCATACCCTACCAGTGCTGAGAAGACGACAAGGGTTTGTAGCATCCTGCTGTAAAAAATCGTCCCTAAATATGGCCTACTCTTAACTATTGGTAGCAACAATGGGCCTGCATTTATAACAGAGATAACTCCAAACTTGAGAAACTATACAATATATAGGCCACAAAGCTCTAAAAATGTTTAAAAAATTATAACCCTATAGAAATAGCTTGTAATTGGTTCCATAAAGTTTCACTAAAAAGCCAGCTATAGGGGCTGGTGAGATAGCTCAGCAGACTAGAACACCTGCTTAGGCAAGCTTAGGCAAGCACAGGGACTGTGGTTTGATCCCCAGCACCACATGCCTCACCAGCCCTGCCCCAGAGTGAGCTGAGTCGGCCACAGAGTCTGGATGTAGTGGTGTACACCTGTAATCCCAGCACTGAGGAGGCTGAAACACAAGAGAATCACTATGATTTCAAGCTGTGTAGTGAGACCCTGTAGCAACCAAATACAATTTTTTTTAAAGAGCCAGGAATATAAACATTCTTGCATACACATATAACCCATGTATACATCAATTACCTCTACAAGTTTCAGAAATCCAACCTTAGATCTGCTGGAGAATTTACCTGGATGGCTCCTCCAGGGTTCACTCTGAAAAGATGATACAGTCAAAGTCCACCTTGGTCACTCCAGGCACTGGCCAGCCCATGCACAGCTAAAGCCTGAGGCCACTGTCCACAGTGTTGTTTGCCCAGCCTTGGCTTCTCCACCCCCTGCTAACTGTGGTTGTTGCTTTAAACTATAAACGATTGCCCCCCAAATAAAGCAAACACTTAACCAGCATTTAATAAGTGTCCAAGGCCCACTGAACACTCCTCTTCTCGATCAAATTAACTCCCTTCTTACCATGCCAAAGCGATGTTACAAAAGGCCCCCAAGATTGTCTTTTTAAGCTGTTTGTAGAAACAGATGTAATTTAGACCTGTCTTCTGTAGCAGCACTTACCCAGGATCATTAACACCCTAATGTTACTGCTTCTAGTTGGGCCTTGTCTTGGGAAATCACAACTAATATGCCCAGCAAATATTTGTTGGGCAAACTAAAAGGGGGAAAATGTAGCAAAGATGTCCTCCCCACTAACAAGTACACTTTGCTTTGTTGGTTGTCCAGGTAACAGTTCTGGTTACAGTTCCTGTCACTTTTGTTTCTTAGAAACAGCTGGTCACTGTGATGCACATTGTAAGAACCCATGCCCGGTTGACATCTGTTCTGCTCCTGTGCTTCCTGCTTGCTTGTCCCATCTAAGCACGAGACCACAGGGCTGATGTTTGGGGAATGATCCTGACCAGGGCTCACCGCTGTGACTAAATCTGCCTCCAAGGCCTGGGTGTCGTTTCGGGGTCTCTTCTTGCCACTGCATGGCTGGGTGTCAGCCAATGGAAAGGCAGGCTTGTAAAAATGGCATGGTATTTCTTCATCATCTACATTATTGACCAGATATGACATTATGTGACTTCTCACTCTTCTCCAAAGTCAAAATGATGATGAAAGGCAAGCATTTTATCTATATATTTGCTACAGGGTCTCACTACCCACTTGGACTCGTAATGATCTTCCTATCTCAGCTTTGCCAGATTACTGGCACACGCCATCACACCTAGTTTTGGTGGCTGGCTGTACTGGGGATCGAACCTGGGTCCTTGCAGTTGTCAGGGAGGCGCTTAGATCACAGAGCTATCTCCCCAGCCAAGGCAAGCACTTTGAATCAATTCAGAACATAGAAGAAGCCATGACAGGATGACTAAAGACACATGAATGAATACTACCAGAACTGCTTCAGAAGTTAGCAAGAATGATGGGATGAGTGTGGTGAGTGAGTGAGGGGAAATATTATGGGGGGATCAATGGCAGTGTGTCTTTTACTATAAGAATTTCAAAAGTTAACCATTCACTGTATTTTTTTAATTATGCCTGTTATGCTAGTATCTAAAACAGGAAAAGGAGAGTGAAATAGGTTGATAACAGGGGAAAGATCTTGTCAGGCGGACGGAACGGTACATGTAAAGGTCCTGAGGCAGAACAGAGATTGATGTTGGAGGACTGAATGAGGGCCAGAGGCCCTGGAGAAGAGGAACAGAGGCTTGAGGCAAGCAGGGGAAACCTTGCAGACTGTGGTGAAGAGCTCGAATTCTCAGCAATATATACACACCTATGTTAACAGCAGCACAGTTTGTAATAGCCAAATCTTGGAAACAACCCAAGAACCTATCAACCGGTGAATGCATAAAGATGTGGCATTTTTTTTTTTTTTTTTTTTTTTTGGTATGATGGAGTACTACTCTGCCACAAAGAAGGGTACACTCAAGACATTTCTAGGAAAATGGACACCCCTGGAGTGCATACGCTTAAGTGAAATAAATCAGACCCATGCGTGTAAGTACTGCATTGTTTCTCTGGTGTGAGAACCCAAAAGTGTAGAAAAGGACCAAAATGTATAACAGATGTTGTGAAATAGGAAGGAAATATTCAAATGGGGAGGGGAATCAAGAAGGGGGAGAGGAAAGAAGGCAAAAGTAAAAAAAAAAAAAAAAAGAGAAAACAAGGAATATATGGAAACAAAGCTTTTGTAAATGGGGCGGGGAGAAAGGGTTGAAGGAGGGTAGGGGAGTGGGGGGAAAAGGTCTATCCTGTAGAGGTACAAATTATCTATGATGAATGTGATCACTATGTATCATTATATCTAAAATGTACCAATAAAAGCTGATTAAAAAAACCTCTTGAAATCTATTCCAAGGGTGATGGGAAGCCATTGTAGTGTCGTAAGCAGCAATAACTTCAGTCAACATTTGGAAAAATTACAGAAGATGAACTGGAGAGGAGCTGCCTCAGTCAGGGCCTGTTTCAAGCAAGGTATTTAACGTGGAGAACCAGCTGCGTCAGTGTTATGGCGGCTGAGAAGTCAAATGGGGGACAGTGAGGTGACCGGACATGGCCAACAGCAGGAAGCTTCTTTGTCGTTATGGACAAATGTATGAAGGTGGGGAGGCGATGTGCTCAGAGCCCTGGGACGGGAAGCATCCAGCAGGCAGGGTTAGGGTACCCTGATGGATCTGGGCCGTGAGGAGGGGACCGCTGCACCTGAGGGGTCGCCCAAAGCAGGCTGAGGGTCACCAATACCCAGCTCGTCCCTTTACCCATCCCTTGAGGCTTTCTGCCACCACACTGGTGCCGCTTTCTCGTCGCATCTGCCCAGAAACCAGAGAGCAAAAGGGCCTGAGAGCCGGGGTGTCCTGTGGTTCAGAGCAGGCTGGGAGGGCAGGGCTGGGATCTGAACAACGCAGCGGCGAGAGACGCAGGACGCCCAGGCTGCACATAGAGAGGAGATGGAGACGTGGGGCCGGGTGAGGCCTACTTTGGATCTGGAGCCCATTGGGCTGGGGTGTGGTGGTGCAGGGCCCGGAGGATTCACTGGTGACCCTCAAGTGTCTCCTCCTTCAGCAAGCTGTCCAGGGGTTGGCTTTAGGCCCCAGCAAGATGCAGGCTTGAGTGCTGCTCCCTGCAAGCTGCCTTCAAAGGCTCCCTTGCTCACCCCATGAGCAAAAGTCTTGGGGCTCCGACGCCTCTTTTGACTTTTGCTGGGGCTGAACCTTGTTGGCATGGTTTCCACTCTTAACACCCGCTAGGGTCATTTGCAAGCAGCCCTTGGAGTGACCCAAAGCTTAGGTCTGCGATGAGCCGAGCAGATGCTGGGGTTCAGAACAGCAATGCTGAAGGAACCTGTGTAATCCAAGTTCCCGGGCACTTTTCTAAGAGTGAATTAGGAAGAGCAGAGCTTCACAGTCACACAAATCTGATTTCAATCTTATTCCAGTCATGTAATTTTGGGAAGTTCATGTAGCTTCTATGAGCTTTCTTTTTCTCTTTTGGAAATTGTAATTATCTTCCTTCCTTTCTTCTTTTCTTTCCTCTCTTCCTTTTTTTTTTTTTTTGGTGGGACCGGCGTTCCAACTCACGAACTTGCACTTGCCAGGCAGGCACTTGTGCCACGGAGCCATTTCCCCAGTGGCCAGGTGAAGCCGTAAATCAAACAACATTCTTGGGACTGTTTCTCCGTGTCTTGGCTCTGCTTTTCTTTATTGGATAATTTTACTCTTTTCTTTCAAGTGGCAGGAATATGCGGCTGGTAGTCCCAAAATCTGGCGCAGTGACGCCAGAGGTCAGACTCTAGTCTTTCCCCAGCTCTAGAAAATTACCAGGGAAGAATTCTGATTGGGCCTGCTCGAGTCACGTGACTATCTCCCAACCAACCTGATCTGGGAGATCGCTGTTAGACCATCCCTGCTGTTAGGGAAACAGTGATTGACAGCTCCTGCAGACAGCATAAGAGAGGGCTGTCGGATGGGGAAGATCGAGACTGTAGGATCCCCCACAGTTCCTTGCAGGGTTATTAGCAAGCACAAAGGGTTTGAGGAGGTGCACAAGGCTTTTGCATTTGTAGGGAAGCAAAAGAGAAAATCCTAAGACCACATCTCATTCTGCAGTAGTCCAAAGAATTAAGAGCAACTGGGTGGAAGGGGTTGAGAAGACAGAGGTGCAGAGAAGAAACAGCCTAGCCCCTGAGAACCGCGGGTCTCAGTGGACCTCAGTGAAGGGCATACAGCAGCTTGCCTTAGGCAGAGGAGAAGCTACCAGAGATGTGGTTTTGGCTGAGCGGACCCACTGCCCATCCAAAACAAAGGCTTTGTCCTTGGGAGGTAAGGGCTCTCCTTGGTAAGCCCTCAGCGTGAAGAAAGGCCAGCCATGAATGGACTCTCAGCCTTGGCCTCCAGGGCAATGCAGGAACAACCAGGCTGCTCCAGCCCACAGTGGGGCCCTCACGCCAGCCACGGCTGCAGGGCACAGTGCTAAGCAGGCTTCCGCCCTGGCTGTCCCGCTGTCCCCACAGGGACTTCTGGGAGGCTGCTGCAGAGGCTCATGCCTGCGGCTGGGGGGAGTCAAGGCCCAGCGGTGGTTCCGACCTAGGGGGAGACCGGAAATGATGGATCAAGGCCTTCCTACTCCTTCTCCCACTGCACAGGGCTGGGAGTCCTCTGGGACTCCTTCAAGGGAGGCTCAGTAGCCGCTGATCCCGCTTCTTTCCGCTGACTGCCCCTTGTCTCTCCTCCTTCCTGACATCACATCCAGAAATCAACACCCGACTCAAAACCCTCTGTGCCTGGCTACCAATTTTCACTGTTATGCAATGAACGTCTTTTTTTTTTTTTTTTTTTTGCGGGACCGGGGTTCAAACTCACGACCTTGCCCTTGCCAGGCAGGCACTTGTGCCACGGAGCTATCTTCCCAGCCCCTAAACAGAATTTTTTTTTTTTTTTTGAGGAGGGACGGGGGATTGAACTCAGGTCCTTGCGGTTACCAGGCAAGCTGTTATTCTGCTGAGCTGTTTCCCTGGCCCTGCAATGAACATCTTTATATTGAATTTTTTTTTTTTTTTTTAGATTGAAAAAATAATTCTGAAGAGGAAGTCTCCTCAAGTATAAATAGCTGGGCCAAAGGTTTTGCCCGTTTACTAGTTTGGCAGCTATTGCTAAATTGGCCTCCAAAGTCCTGTCAGGAATATGCATTATATGGCCTTTCTAGTGTTGAATATTATTAACCTTTAAGTTTTTTGACAAGGAGATGTGCAAGAAATTTATAAATTGTTGATTATTCACTTAGAAGCCATTTGTATATTTCTGAAATGGACTCTTTCTTCTTAGGTTTGTAAATTTTTTCTTATGAATTGTAAGAGCTTTTTTTTTTTTTTTTCTCCCTTTAAGTATCTGTCATATATGTTGCAGATTTCTCTTTTCTTTCTTTTTTTTTTTAATTTTTTTTTATTTTTCAGAACTGAGGATCGAACTCAGGACCTTGCACTTGCCAGATAGGCACTTGTGCCCCTCAGCTTTCTCCCCAGACCCTTGCAGATTTTTCTTTTGCTTCTTATTTGCATTATGTTTCTTCTTTCTTATTTATTTACTTATTTTTTTGTATTATGGCTGGTTCAGCCTGCCCTGGGGGTGGGGCTGGCACAGCATGTGGTGCTGGGATTGAACTGTGTTCCCTGTGGTTGCCTAAGCTTGCCTAAGCAGGTGCTTTAGACCACTGAGCTGTCTTGCCAGCCCAGCATTATATTTCTTCTTTGGTAGGTAGAAATTAAAATTTTGATGTGGTCAAGTATGTCAGCATTTTCCTTTATCATTGTGAACTTCATATCCAATTTAAAAAGTTCTTCCTCCATGATTATAAACATTTTTTTTGGCATTTTTTTTTAGGATCCTTGCAGCTTTTATTTTTACCTATCTATTTTTATCTGTTTGATTTTCTGCGGTTGTGGGGATAGGATTCAGGATCTTGCTTTTTATTTTGAGATCTCATTAAATTGCCCAGGCTTATCTTTAACTTGTGATCCAACTGCCTCAGTCTCCCAGGTAGCTGCCACCACATCTGGCTGTCAATTTTTTTAAAAATTTAACCAGAATTTATTTTAGATATTATTTATTCAACCCTCACAATAACCTGTCCACTTGGGCAAAGGGTGTGGACTTTTGATTCTCCTTATTTGAGGAGAAATGAAGGTCTGTGAGATTTGCCCTGGGCCACTTGATGAACTGGGAACTTGACCTTGGGCATGGGTGTCTTCAGCTGTGACTGGTCTGAGAACATTGAATTTGAGGCCCATGAAATGCCTTTGTGCCCTAATGGCATTTTTAATTCTCCAGTACCCTCCCCAGGGTAGAGGATGTAGTTCAGTGGCAGACAGCTTGCCTAACATGCTCGGGGCACTAGACTCCATCTACACAGGCACACACACACACACACACACACACACACACTCACTCACACACGGTCAATGACTAAATAAGTAAACACTACCTAGGTTGCTAAATAATCAACCTTCTGTTACAGAAGAGAGCAATAAGCACATTTAGGGAAATAGCTTTGCTGTTGACTTCCGAAATGGCCTTTGGGTCTGATCCTCTACCTTAGCCCCCACTCTCTTTCTTGGTCTGCTCTCATCCCAAAACTTCTAACTATGGGTGTTGATAGGTTTTCTGGCAGCGCAGTGAAGAGGTAGGGAAGATTAAAAAAGCCTTTATTAACTCCAAAGACACGGAGAGGATTGAGGGCGGGTGGGGCAGATAGATCCTCCGGCCTGAGACAAAGAAACTGGAGGCTTTCATAGACTTTTGTTAGGGTTGGAGTTTGAGAGGGATGTTTAGAAATATCGGAGGAGCTGGTTGGGGTCTTTCTTGTGGTAGTGGAAAAGGCGAAAGGACATTGCACCCTGGCTGGGTTGGAGAAGCAGGGGGAAGGTGGTCTCTGAGAAGATAAGTGGTTGTGTTAAGGGCTTCAGCCATATTAGATGATCACCATAATAAATTAGCAATTTATGCGAGGGCCGGAACCTATCAGGTGTTTGCAGCATTGTAGCTCCTGCCCTCCCTACAACCTTCTTCCACCTGCCCGAGGTGGTTAAGTCTAAGATGTTCATCACAGTGTTGTTTATAAATGAGAAATTTGAACAGACTCTGACGGTCCACTGTAAGAACCTGGTTAAGTAATTGACGGTGGAAATGCATATGGAACATGGAGGCAGCCTCAAAATACAGTGCGGATATTGCTGTGAGCCCTATGTGTCACTGTGTAATGAGACGCATCCTTGAACGCTTGAGGGGACCTGGCAAACAGGTGAAGGAAGCAAACTGTGCTGAGGGTGTAGGGAGTGGGGACCCTGAGGGCCTCCTGAAAGGGGCCACCACACCCAAACTCAGCTGATTGTACTCTGTGGCCGCACAGGCCAGAAGCCACCCAATCTCCGTTCCTTCTTAAGCAACCAGCACATTGTCTTTTCATGGGAAGTCCCCCCAGTGCAACATTTTAGCCACTGAGTATTTGAGCGACATTACTTGGGCTCAGCAAAATGCATCTTTAGGTTGGCCCTTGACAGAAGCTTCTGGTTTATAACCTCTGGTTCCAAGAATCGTGGTGATGATGGTGGTGATGGCAGAAGATATATCACTGGGCGTCCTCATTGCCAGGGACAGCTCTAAGTGCGTTGTACGCAGTCACTCATTGGATCCTTGTCTCATTTACTCTTCTCTTGTTGTTGGGACAGATACGCAATACTCAAAATGAACAGTATCGGTTGGAAGAAAGTTTCAGTCCATACTCACCCGGCTCCAAGGCAGAGTGGCACATGGCAGAGAGCAATCTTCCATGGCAGTGACAAAGCACAGAGAGCAAATGATCAGGAGCAGCAGCAAGAGTGGCTACAGAGAGAAAATTTGTCTCTGTCTTTCTTATCTTACACTCAGGCTATCTGTCCCAGACTGGGTGTAGCACTTACACCCATAATCCCAGCAATACTCATACCCATAATCCCAGTGGATAATGAGTTAATTACAAACTCTGGAAGTCTGCCCCATGATTGCACAAGGCTTTGTGGGGAGGCGGGCACCTAGACATAAACCCTAACAATCCTCATTACTGCCTTCTGAGTTAGGCATTATTATTATTATCCCCCCTTTGCAGATGAGGACACATGCTCAGAGAGGTGGAGTGGTGTCCCCGTCCCCCTGCTGGGACGTTTGCCTCCACATCTGGCTCTTGAGTTCACTCCCTTAACCTCTCCTAGTTTCCACTGTACCTGATGCGTGGGTGGCCCTATTTGTGTTTAAACGCATGTGGACCCTTCTGTTGGACACATCCCAGAGTCCTGGCTACATATTTTACCTTCAGGCGATCTTCTTAAAACATATGCACTGGAATATTTTTGTCCTTTGAATACAATAAAGTATAAAGGTCACAGAAGGCTAGAGGGCCTCATTCTCTCTTCCCATCCCCCACGACCACATGGGATCCATTCCCACTTCTGCTACCATCTACCTCTGAGTCCTGCCACCAGAGCTGTGAACCTCTGGGATCCCATTGCCCCAGAATTTGGGCCCAAAAATTATGCTTGTCACGAGGCAAGGGTCTTCTTCAAGTGCACCCTGTCCTGGGGTTGAGTTTCCCACAAGAAGACTCCAGAAGGGGCTGATACGTCCCAGAGAAGATGATAAAGGGAGGGAGGAGCAGGCAGGGCAAGGGACGATGCCAAGGAGGGTGTGATTTCTGCCGAAGTCTATGGAGAGAAACCTCAGCTGGACCCCATGGAGCTACATCCCTGGGCTGTCCTGAGCCCAGGAAAGGTGACTGGGCTTGGGGCCAGGTGCAGCTGTTACCCATTCATCAAGGACTGCCTGATGTGACACTTCTGGATCTCTGCTGGGACCCATGGGAAACCTCTAGCAGCCAAAGGAAAGTGTGGCCAGAGTAGCTAAGGCAGAGACCCAGGAGCTGGCCTCTGGAGGTGTGCGCGCGCGTGCACACACACACACACACAGACACACACACACACACACAGACACACACACACACACACAGACACACAGACACACACGGAGGTAGAGGGGTGCGGAAAAGCTAAAGCAGGGCCTGGGAGAGCACGGTCAGAGCCCAGATGTTACCTGTGTGTGACCTGGTACAGGTGAGAGGTGCTGGGATACCCTGGACAGGGCGCTCAAGATCGGGGGTCGACTTGGCATTTTCTTCTGTGTGGCTTGGGGCAAGTCTCTTTGCCTCTCTGAAGCACAGTCTTTTTATCTGAAAAACAGAGGCAATAATTTGTTCTGTTCCAGGGCTCTGTCATGTATAACAATACACAAACGTAAGGTATTCACCTTCCTCTGGGCTGGGGCCCTTATGCGTTGAATGGATAGGTTTTAGATTTTATGGTGAATAGGATTATGCTCAGGATGCCGCAGTGCATAACCAGAGTCTGGGAGACTAGGCGATGGGGAGGCTAAAACCACAGAAATTTAAGTGCTGGAGGCCGGGAGTGCCAGGCCAGCACTCCAGGGCTGGTTTTTGGTGAGGCCTCTCTCCTCCGTTTGCAGGTGGCTGTGGCTTCTCACTGTGTCCTCATGCAGCCTTCGCTTCCTGCAGGGGGAAGGAGCTGCTGGGGCTTCTTTTATAAGGACAGCAGGCCGCCTGGAGTGGGGTGCACCCATTTGGCCTCATTTAACCTCACTCATGTCCTTGAAAGCTCCCTCTCCAAAGGTCACATTGGGGGGTTAGGGCTTTTACATATGAGTCACTTAGAGAGAGGGGGACATAATTCAGTCTAATGTGCATGTAAAATGCTCTCGATCTGCATCGGCTGTGTCTCATGGATGTATTATTTGTGGCCTAGATTGGGCCTATTTATTATTATTTTTAAAAAATAGTGGCTAGCTTTTAAATATTTTCACTTAGAAATGTCCATCTGCAGCATCTCCCGAGACACTCCACTGGGCCGGCAGCCCTGGGCCTGCATTCCAGCCAGTCCTCTGTTGCCCTGGGCCACACAGCCACCACCCTGGGGACAGAGGAGGGATTTTCTGGAGCAATCCGCTCAGAGCCTGGTCTGATTCAGTAATTTATGACCTGCCTGTCCCCTGTAGGTATTAAGATCTGTGACAGCTGGTTTAAATAAGTGTGACTGTAATTGAAGAGCCTGATTTCGGGCTCTCATTTTTCCCATAGAGAATCAGGTCAGAACACCTCTTTTATTCCTTTACTGTGAGCTTTAGATAATTGTGCAGGGAGAGAGGTTGAGGGCGAGGCGAGGCTGGTAAGAAGTGGGCATGGCCATTGGGCCAGGCTAGCTGTATCTGCAGGCCGCAGTGAACGTCCTCCCAGTGTTGATGCCCTTTGTCCTGCAAGCCTCAGACACTTCCCAGCTGGCTCTGGGCATGATCATGTGACCTGCTCTGGCCAATGAAAGCGGGCAAATACACTGCAAAGAGAAGCTACAAACGATGCTTGCATATTTACGCTTGCTCTCTAGCAGTCCTGCAGCCTGGGAGAATGTGTCTGGGTTAGAGGGAGAAGGTCCCCAGACCAGCCTCCTGGGGTAACAGGAAAGACTTGTGCATGTGCATGTGGTGAAAGAGAGACAACAGGAGGGAATTCAGTCCCCCTCTCCCAACCTGAGGAGGCCATCTTGCATCAGCCAACAGCCAGCTACCCGGCAGATATGTGGGTGAACTCAGGTGGGGCCTGAACTGCCTTGGAGACTGTAGACCTGTGGGAAACCATGAAAAAGGGCCTTTTAAATCACTGAGTTTGGGGAGTACCTGTTCTGTAGCAACACACTGCAGTAGATAACTGGTATACTTACATTCTGTGTATAGAAATACAGATATGAGACAAAGCCTAATGTCCCAAGAGAGCAGGGAGTAATAAACAGAGCCCAAGGAGGGGAACTGTTGTCTCACTTGTAAATTCTGGGAAGCTGGGATTCAAGGCTCCAGATAACAGCTTCTCCTGCTGGTGCCCTGCTCTTTGATCCCTTCCTTGGGATGTATTCAGCTAGCATTTGTGCAAACCTAGTGTTAGGCAAACAGTGGGAGTCGGTGGGAGTCGATAAAGACAGTAATTTGTGTTCCCTAAAGTAATTATGCACATTCCTTAGCCTGCCTTTAGCCCTCAATAAACGTAAGATGCTTCTGAGGCTCTGGGCTCACTCCTAGAGAGACTCATCTCCGTGAGACCTCTGAAGCTATATTCATTGGGTCTTCTCGTCGTTTCTCTCAGCACTGACCTATAACATGCAACATCTATGCATTTTCCCTTCCCCTCTCCACTATTCCCTTCCCCTTTCCTTCCTACCCTCTTTCCTTTCTTCTTTCTTCCTCACTCTTCAATCCATATTTATTGAGCACCTACTATGTGCCGGGGATAAAACTCTATGAGTCCTACTGGTAGATACAGTTCTCGCCTGAGGCTTTCAACAGTATTCCTTGGTGCCCTCACACGTCTCAAAAGACAAAATCTAATAAGGAGGTGACTAATACTGTGATTAAAACAACACGTTTTACTTCAGGTTAATCTGGGATAGCTTGCTTTTTCATAGACTGCTTCACTGCAGTTTCTTTCTTTCCCATTTTAATTGTTCCCTCAGCCACCGCAACAATTGCCACGGGTAGAAACAGCTCTTCCCAGTAATGGAAATCTTTTCAAAATGATGCGTAAACCTGGACTGTCCTTAAGTAATTTATGTAAAGAGCAAGCCATTCTTTGTATGTTTTTATAAGGTAGGGAGAGTTTTATGTACTGTAAAGTTTGATGTATTGTTATAAATGATGCTTTGGCCTCACTCCTACGCAAAAAAAAGGCAGTATTTTTCTGAGTTCTGGGAAATATACTGTAAATAAAACTGGTGGTTTATTTCTTGGCTGGGCCTTTTCTCTAATAATGTAAAATGATGTCAACACTCATATCTTAGGGGAAAAATATGATGTTCTTCTTTCTGTTCTCCACAGGGCAAGAATAAACAGAGCTGGCTGGGCCCTCTAGATTCTCTCAAGAAGCTAGGCCTGGTCTTGGGTCTGCATTCTGATGGGACTTGGGGTCCTCAGGCTCCCAGTGGGTCCATCCAGGTGCAGATGAATTAGAGAAATCAGAATAGTTCGCCCCGGGGCTCCTCCCATTCTCTCTGCCCAATGGGTGTTATTTCTAAAGACTTGTGTCTGAGTCAGGCTGCTTAACCTAAACAAATGAGCAAGCAAGCAAGCCTAGGGACGGGGTGGCTTGTCAACTACAAAGAAAGGTACTGCTTGTAGTTCTGCAGGCCAGAAGTCTAGGAGCAAGTTGCCTGCTGATTCTGTGTCTGGCTAGGACCTAATTTGTCATTCATCGATGACATCTTCCAGCCATGTGTGTGGGGGTCTCTCTCAAACCTCTTTTTCAAGGGAATTAACCTCATTCATGAGGGCCCCACCTCCATCACTTCATAGCTTCCTAAACATCCCTCCCCCATCGCTGCAGTGGCAAGCAGTGACACCAACATGACACCCAGGATTTGGAGGCAGATCTAATTTACGTCCATGAGCTCTGATCGAGACCATTCCCCAGATATCAGGCCCAGAGCTCTGGTGTCTAGGGCTCATGTAGGATAATCAAGCAAGAAGTACAGAGGCAGCAGAGTGGTCAACTGGGGATTGGTTTATACCGTGTATGTCATAGTGACAAGCAATGGGTCACAGTGACCAGCCATTGCTAAGAAACAAAAGCAACAGGAACTGTAACTGGAACTCTTACCTGGACAACCAACAAATTGAAGTCTATTGGCTGGGGAAAGGGGCATCTTCGGCTACATCATCACCTTGAGGGTTTCAGCATATGAATTTGGGAGTAACGTAGACATTCAAACCCTAGCAGCATTCCAAGGTGGCTTTCAGAGTAGACAAATTCTTCTGTGACAGTGGAAAGACCAGTCCCATTCCCTTGCCTTGCCTCAGTTTCCCCATCTGTAAAGTTGCCTAATGATGGTTCATAGCTACTGTTGCCATATAATCCTGCCAGTAAGCTCAGACGTGAGCTCCTTCCCTGGGCTTGAGCACTTATTGGAGGCGTCTTACAGATGGGCAGTAAGGAGTGAGTCACTAATGGTGGTGCTTCAGGCAGTGGGGTGGGGCGTGGGGGTCTTGTGTGCGTTGGGCAGCAATGGGAGGAGCTGGCCATGACAGCTGCCCGAGTGTGGACGGAGGCCCTCTGGGCTGCCCTCCAAGGCCTGGCTCTGCCACTGATCTGTGTAGTTATAGGAAAGTCCATTCTCCCAGCCTCCAGTTCTTCCTCTGTAACATAAGGTAGCTCCGTGCAGCTTTGACATTCTGGAATTTACTGAAGCTAACAGCGCCCTTGCCTATGTGTCTGAGAATGAACAGGGATTTTGGTTCAATTTCTCTCTCTTAGTGTGGAGGTAGAATCCAGAGTCTATGCATCAAGGCGCTTTTGATTGAAAGCCCTGGGAGCTGAGCCCAAGTTGGCTAAAATAAGGTCAATTTTCTGATTCACGGGACTGAGAAATATCCAGAGTTCTGGTTTCAGGCCTGGCTGAATACAGGTGTCCATCAGATGGCCCCGTCCCTTGCTCTTTTATCTCTCATCTGTGCTCCCTTCTCAGCTGACAATGCCGTTAGATCGCTTCACCCCACGCCAAGGTGATGGCGACCCTCAGTGCTACTAGACCTTTATCTTACCAGTTTGTGATGCCTGTAGAAGTATTAGAAAAAGCACAATACTGGATTTTATTGTCTTGAGTAGCATGTTCATCTCGGAAGCGCTCTGATTGGCTAGGTCTGGGTCACGTGCTCACCACAGGGCCCCGGGCAGTGTCAGCCTACTCCCAGCACAACCAAAAGAGGCCAATATGTGCTTTAAGGGAAAATCAGACCCTGAAGGCAGAGGAATAGGGAGTGAATGGCTGCTGAGCAGATCTCCAGGGCAAGGCGAGATCTTACGGAAGAATCCTACCAGGTCCGTTTGTGTCTTTTATTCATGGAGTCCTGGGATGTCAGTGCTTCATGAAAGCTCAGATTTAAGCAGCTCAGGCCTCTTCTTCCCAGCCCTGCACCTTACAGATGAGAACATGCAGACAGGAGGAGAGAGAGCGATTTGCTAACAATGCCCGAGTATGATGCTTTCAACATCCCTGCAGCCTTGGCAGCTGGGTGGGCATTGCGTTTCTGCCCGTCTCTGCGTCAGCAGTCTCCTCTGAGTAGCTCAAACTCAATGCCCCCTGGGAAGGGACCCTAACCAAACAAGGAGTTGGCCAAGCTCATAGCATCCTGCAGGCTGTCTACGGCTTCTCATCAGATGTGGTCTGGAGAAGAATCGCATCCACATGAGCTGGGAGCTCGTGAGAAATGAAGAATTTCATGCTCTGCCCTGGACCTACAGGACTGGAACATGCCTGTGAGCCAGAATATTCTGGCTCACTGAATTCCTGCTCACTGCGGGCCTGGCGCCGTTGGACAGCGGCTGGTCTACGCTGTGGACAATAGCAGGTCATGAGGTGGCTTTTGCTTCTGGCCAGAGCCACAGTCCCTGTGGACAGAGTGCCTTGCTCTGAAGCAGCACAGACGAGGACAGTGTCATCTACAAGTCTGTCCCCCGGGAGGGTTGGGCGTTGCCAGATGCTCGCAGTTCTCCTGGAACTTGACTTCCTGCTGCTGTTTAATGGTCGCTTCTGCATGGTCCTTGCCCTTCCTGCCACCAGAGGCCAGAGACTTGGGTTCAGATCCGACAGACTGTAGCATCCACAATAAATAAAATTAGTATAATTAATATTAGTGACCATGTGAGTCCTTTATTACTATGGATTAATATTGTTTTAGAATGAATTTGATTAGTCATTGTTGCATGGTGATAACTCGATTATCAATTAGTCGCTTAGGACTAGGAAATAACATGGTTGGAAATATAATGATATAATAATATAAAATAAATATAATAGTTTCAAATTCACAATCCTCTTGTCTCAGGGTTTTTTTTTTTTTTTTTTTTTTTGTCTTTTTGAGACAGAGTCTCACTATGCAGTTCAGGCTGGTCCTAAGCTCACTTTTGTAGCCTAGGCTGGTCTTTTTATTTTATTTTATTTTTAAAAATTTATTTATTTATATTATGGCTGGCTCAGCCTGCCCTGGGAGTGGAGTTGGCGCAGCATGTGGTGCTGGGGATTGAACTGTGGTCCCTGAGGTTGCCCAAGCTTGTCTCAGCAGGTGCTTTAGACCACTGAGCCATCTCACCAGTCCCCAGGCTGGTCTTGAACTCACACTGATCCTCCTGCCTCAGCTTCCCAAGTGCTAGGGTTACAGATGTGCGCCACCATGCTCAGCTGTCTCAGCTTCTTGAGTGCTTAGATTACAGGCTGTCTAGCACCAGGTCTAGGTAAGTTAGATTTTTTATTTTTATTATTATTTTTTAATACTGGGGATCGAACCCAGGGCCTTTACCCTGAATTGCATTCTTAACATCCTTAAAATGTTCCAGTTTATTCCGAGACAGGGTCTTGCTGAGTTATTAAATCGCCAGCTTAAACTCTAACTTGCAATCTTCCTGTCTCAGCCTTCTGTAGCTGGGATGACAAGCGAGAGCCATCGTGCCCACCTGGGAGTCGGCAGTTCTTGTTTTGGTCTCCTCTAGGGTAGAGGAAGCTCTGGGCTACGGCTGTGGGAATGAAAAGCCGGGAGCACGACACCAACACACAGCTGTGTGTCTTTACCCTGTAATGTGTTTGAAAGTGGAAGCCAAGGTTCTTCCATTTCTTTTCTTTGCATCAGCACAGTGGCTCAGTGAGTGCCAGTGTTATTGATACAGTCATTAAATTGGACTGAACATTAATAGCAGTGCTCAGCAAAATCTACTGGGGGGCCGGATGTTGCTTCTTCTTGGTCCCCAACAACCATTTCTAGGGAACAGAAAGCCACGTGGTGTTTCATCAAACGTTTATGGCCATTGGGTTAGGGAGGTGAGTTTACATGGCTGTGCCGGCTACGCACTGGGAGATTGAATTCCTTGCATCTTGGCACAGTTCTAATCATGCTGCCAGCCACGGGATTCACGGGGCCATAAAGACTTGAACATGTTGCTTGCTGGAGGCCCACTGCTGTCTGTGTCTGTGGCAGGAGGCATTTTCTAGGAGCTCCAAGTTCAGTGGTTGGTTTGATCAACACCGTCTTAGTTACTTTTACTCATTTCTGGGACAAATACTCAACACTCAAAATGAAGAAAAGAAAGGTTTATTTAGCTCACAGTTGCTGGAGGTTTCAGTCCATATTTGGCTGGCCCAAGCTGAGTGGAACAGGGCAGAGAGCATCCAGTTCATGGTGGCAGAACAGCAATAAAATTGTGACAGAGGCAACCAACCAACCAGGGCGCAGAGAGCAACAGCCAGCATCTGTCTCTCTGTTTCTCTTTATATTACATTCAGGCTCTCTGCCTCAACCTATCCACCTTAGGCCACACCCATAATCCCAGAAGGACTCAGACCTATAATTCCGTCTGTACTAAAACACATAATCCCAGTGGATCATGACTCAAGTCTCAGACTCTAGAAGTTCCTGCCCCATGATTGCGTGAGACTTTGGGGGGACAACTAGACATAAACCATAACAAACACACACCCTGTACCTACTGTGTGCAGGCAGCTCCCTCCTTTTTTTTTTGGTTGTTCGAAGACTGAACCCAAGCTGTGTGCTCTGAGATACCTCCCAGGCTAGACCTAAGCTTGTGATCCCTCTGCCTTGTCCACCCAGATTGTGGAGATTACACCTGTGTGCCACCACACCCAACTGAGTTATTGCTCACAGTAAGTCCTGAGGAGAGAGATGTTGCCAAATAATTTCACCCCTCATCATGAAATCACAAGCTGTGGTTGAGGTGAGGAAAAGGTTCAAGATACTTCAAGAAGGTATAGTGGATTGGGTTGGGCTCCTTCTCCAGAAAAAGGGAGGTTGTTGTTGCATTTGGGGCCTGCCTATATGAACTACAATGATCGCATCTGGAAATCTTTGACTTAATCACATATGCAAAGACATTGGTTTCCAAATAAGGTCATAGTCACAGATTCTGAGCTAGGATGGGGAGAGTATGGGTGAGAGTGCTACCCCCACCCTGGGGTGGGTAACCTGAATACAAGGTCAGGAAGGGAGAGAGGCTAGCGAGTCAACCCAGCTGCTGCTCCTCCCTTTGCTATTTGCTGTTTTCCACTGACATGAGCTGCTATCCTCTGCTGTGTGCCATCTGCCTTGGAGCAAGCGGAGTATGGACTGAAACCTCCACTAACTATAAGCTAAATAAACCTTTCTTTCCTTCATCTTGGGCATTGGGTATTTTGTCCCAGCAATGAGAGAAGAGTAACAGCCAGGCACTGAGGTGGGGGCGCTGGCCCTGCTCCCCCTGCACCTCCGCTCATCCATTCTCCTTTCAGCCTTACGGAAGCACGGAGCTCTGTCCTGCCTCAGGGCCACTGCACTTGCTGTTGGCAGAGCCCACGACACTTTCACCTCAGCTCTTCCTCCTGCCTGGCTCCTTGTTCCTCTAGTCTCAGCTGACATGATACTTTTTGGTAAATATTCTTTTTTACAGACACCTTTAACATACTTCAACCCTTGTTCTTTATCTTTCCCCCAGCTTTTCCACTCTAAAGTCCTTAGAATAATAGTAATGAGAATAGCTAAGCTTTGGTCAAATCTTCGCTTAATCTCATCTAATCTTCATACACACAGTATGGGATGAAAGGTATTTTGTTGTTGACAAATCAACATTTTAATCAGCTTTTCGTTGCTGGGACAAAACAGCTGACACGCTGTATTTGTCATGTTTTCATCACTGAGGCCAAATATATAATAACTACAGTGTAAAGGAGGAGAGGTGTATTTGGGTTCAAAGTTTTGGGGGAGAGAGAAAGGAGAGAGAGAGAGAGAGAGAGAGAGAGAGAGAGAGAGAGAGAGAGAGAGAGAAAGGAAGGGGGGAGAAGGGAGGGAGAGAAAGGGAGAGATAGAAAGACAGAGAGACAGAGAGAGACAGAGGAAGGGAAGCCCTCTGGGTCATGGCCTCAGGGACCCCGCCCATCCTACCGGTGCCCACCTCCTAACTTCCAGCTTAGAGGAGAAGAGTTGGCTCGTGGTCTTAGAGGTGTCAGTCTGTGGTCCGCTGGCTGAAAGGTGGACACTGACAAAGGAGCTGTGGGGAGGAAAGCCCACGGCAGCTGGGAATCAGAGAGAGGCAAAGAGCCAGAGAGAGACGCCCCTTCAAAGGTGAGCCTTCATCCCGCCGTGGCCTTCTTCCTCTGACTCGGCTCCACCTCCTCAGAGCCCATTTGTTAGTGGCCTCTCCGTGCTTTGGAGCCCCTTTCACTTCTACACCCAACCTACTTGTTATTGAACAGGGGCACGCAACTCGTTCTATGACTCGTGACTTGTGAGGAGAAGTAACAGACGTCATTTCCGGGCTGGAGCATAGACTTCCCGACTCACAGTGTTCTGGAACTCTCCTCCCTCCTGGAGCCCGGCCACTGCCACTGCTGGAGGTGGTGGCTCCATCCCGAACACCGGGGCTCGAGGCAGGTGTCCTACGTGAAAGCAGCATGAGAAAGACAGAAAGCCTGGTTGTGATGTCGCTGACGTTTGGGGATTGTTTTTGCATATTGTGGCTTGTCCGGCCTGAAACAGTTCCTCTGGGTGGTGCGTGGGGGTCTGAGGGGGAAGCTGGTGGGCAGGAGGGAGCAAAGAGACTCCCAACAAGCTGCCCTCATTGCTCTAGGCGAGACATGAGGGTGCTTCTGGTAAGCAAAGAATGAATTTGATTAGACCTGGAGCTTAAGAGGCCCTGGTAACAGAGATGAGAGATAAAGGGAAGAAAGATTTAGCTGAAAGTTACTCTTGCCTTGCCTCCTGAGCCTCCAGACTGCAACTGGGCTGAAGTCACATAATTTGATACTTTTTTTGGGGCGGGGGAGAGACAAGGTCTTGCCATGCAGTTTGGGCTGGCCTCATGCTCACTTTTGTAACCCCTAGGCTGGTCTCAAACTCGAAGAGATCCTCCTAGCTCAATCTCTGGAGTGCTGGGATTACCGAGGTGCGCCACCACACCTGGTTCCCGGGCCACATGGAGGGGACGGCATCCGCTGCCAAGGTGGAACGCCCAGGCGTCTGGGCTGAGACCACATGACATGCGAGGACAGGGACTGAACTTGGGTCTTTGTGCTTTCCAGGTAGGTGCTTATGCCTCTGAGCTATCTTTCTGGCCCATGCGTAATTTGATATTGAAGAATACATTCCACTTGTCTTCTTTCATAAACTAGGTTCCCCCCCCCCTTTTTTTTTTTTTACTTTACAGGGCAAAAGAAAGTTCACATCAGGGAACTGAAGAACCTAGGCCCATCTGTCTCATAGCTGGTGACATGCTCGGTGATCACCGGTCTGGGCAAATGGTGGTCAGCTGGCCTCACAGCAGGCATTAGGGAAATGGACTTTGATTTGATTATATTACCTGGCTCTCCCTGAAGAGGTGAGAAAATAGACCTGAATCCCTCTGGCTTTGTGCTTCACGCTCTTCTCCCCGTAGTCTCTGCTTAATCAGGAGATAGTTTTTTAGAACAGGAAAATGGGTTAGCCAGGGGACATCTTATTAGATGCAGAACAGTGTCAGAAGAGAAGAAAGCGAAATGCAGTTTAGCGCTGCACTCTCATTAGGACGACTGCGTGCCTGTGGAAGGGAGCAATCCTGTGAAGATGAGGCAAGGGAGGCTGAGCCTTGAAGGAGGGGGCTTCTGGGGACCGACTGTGAAGGGGCAGTGGCGATGTCAGGCAGCACGGACGCAGGCTCAGAAGCTGGGTGAAGGTGTCATTCCAGTGGGTTGCGGCCCAGCGTTTTGTCCCCAGCACTCAATACGGGAGCTACTAGCCACACCAGGTTATTTATATTTAAATTAATATATAAGTAAGATAAAAATTCTGTCCCTCAGTCACACCAGCTGCACTCGAGCTTGTGTGGCCCCATTGGCCAGTGGCTGCTCGTAGGCAGCATATTCAAAAATCTGCCACCACAGTGGGTTCTGCTGGAGGGGGTGATGTAGACGTAAAGCAGAAGGTAGTCAGACCAAAAAGTGGGGCGCACTCTGCTGGCTCTCGTTCAGGAGGCTGCTGGCCTCTTACTTGCCTTCCAGGCAGTAGCAGGACAGAGCTGAGAATGCAGATTTCCCTTCTCCCCGGAGTTGCTCACCCCTTCCCAGAATTTCAGGGCAATGTGGGGTCTTTGAAGCTACACATTTTGCTAAAGATCTCCTGAGCAGTGGGAGCGGACCCCTGCAACTGTGGGCCTTCGTCTAACTCTGGCCAGGCAGCCCCTGAAGGCTGCCCTCCGGTGGCAGAGGCAGCATTCTCTCCAAGCCCTGGGGTGGTGTGGGGTGCTAGGGGTGAGTTCTCCTGGAAGACTGCTACCAGTGACAGGAGAGTGAGGTCAGACGGGTGGGGCATGGAGGCACTGACTCTACCACAGAGCAGCTTGTTGGCGCCCACGTGTTCTCTTGCACCTCACATTCCTCTTCACAGTTAGGGAGTTCCTATAAAATATGTCAGGTCATGCCACTGACCTGAACAAAGCATATCCATGATGCCCCACTGTTTTAACATAAAGTATCAATTGTATTGAGGGCTCATATAACTTCTAGCAGTCTTTCCTCCCCAGTACTTTCCTATTTGTACCTCCACGGCCCTCAGCACCAGCGCTATGGTTTTTATTTTGCTCTTGCTTTCCTGGCTACTGCCTTGACCCGCTCCTGGCTGCCAGCCGTGTGAAGGAAGGTCGTGCTCATGTGACTTCCTGCTCTATGCCCAGGGCCTGGTGCAGGCTCCAGAGCTTCAGCAAATCCTTGCAGAGCCAAAGAATAATGAGCTTATGTGTGACATGAAAGTTTGTTTTTAAACTCAGCTTTCTCATCTGTCAAGGGGCATAGGTTAGAATGAGGTTGTTATAGGATAGAAATGTTTATGAAGAAGACATAGCACATAATTAACACTATATATATATTTTTTGAAGGGGGGGTTGGCTCAGCCCACCCTGAGGGTGGGGCTGGCAAGGCATGTGATGCTGGAGATAGAACTGTGGTCCCATGCACCTGCCTACGCTTGCCTAAAGCAGGTGCTTCAGACTGCTGAGCTATCTCGCCAGCCCCTCAAATTCAATATTACTATTGCAAAGTTGCAAGTTCAATGTAAGCAACATTTCCCCTCCAGAAACCATGGTACACAAGCCGCCACCACCCTGATGCCCCCTCACAGTAGTCTGACTGCTTAAAATAATGCTGTATAATTCCCTCACAGCTCCCAGGGTCAAGATGTTCACCCCAACACCTTCAGACTCACCCAACTCTTCAGACTCCACTCAGGCTTCCCCACGTGTTCCCCAAACGCTTTGTCGTCAAAGGACCCAGAACAGTATCACCTGGTGTGCATCTTGTCCCTTGAGTTTCCTGCTGTCTTAGTTACTTTTTACTTGTTGCTGGGACAAATACCCGACACTGAAAATGAAGAAAGGAAAGGTTTATTTAGCTCACAGTTGCTGGAGGTTTCAGTCCATATTTGGCTGGCCCAAGGCTGAGTGGAACAGGGCAGAGGGTGTCCAGTTCATGGCAGCAGAACAACCCTGGAAGCAGAGAGCAACAGCTTTTTAAAAAGTCTCTTTGTGCTCAGTCACTCTGACGTGGGCCCATTGTGCCCTCGGGTGGAACCTATCATACCCCAGGATGGGCCCTTGATCCTGCTCTAGGGAGGAGCCAATCATATCTTAGGCAGGCCCAGGTCAGGCTCCAGGGAGGAACCAATTGTAACACATAATCCTAGTGGATCATGACTCATGTCTCAAACTCTAGAAGTACCCCCCCCCCCCATGATTGCATGAGGCTTTGGGGGGACAACTAGACATAAACCATAACAGTCTCGTACACATTCCTTTGTGCAAAAGACATTTTAGTCCATCTGGAAGAGTTGCCAAATCCCAACAGTTTCAGCATTGCTGAAAAGTCCAAGTTCCAAGTTTCCTCCAAGATCCAAGACAAACTCTCAACTGTGAGCCCCTGTATAAAAGAAAAGTTAAACATATCCAACATTCAGAGGTACAAGACAAACATTATCAATCCAAAAGTTGCAAACAACAAGGTAATACAAAACACTGGGACAGACACAAGTCCAAAATCCAGCAGGGCAAACATTAAATCCCATAGTTCCAACTGGAACATCTGAAGCAGTCTGTGCTGAGTTGTGACCTCCAAAGGCCTTACACAGCTCCGCCCCTACAGCACTCTTGGTGGTAGTTTCCATGGCTTCTCTTTTAGGCAGCCTTTGCTCCCTCTTTGCATGATCCATGTTCCTGGCTTTTCCACACTTCTGGAGTTTCCACTGAATTGGCTTCTCACTCTCTGCTTCACACACTGCCCTCTCAAGGACCCACTGCCTGGCCTCCCAGGCCTTCTTCTGAAATCGAGGTGGAAGCCTTCTTAACCTCAGAGCTCCTGTGTTTTGAATGCACCTAAAACGAATGCCACATGGATGATGCCAAGGGTTGCTGCCAGCTGGAGCAGTAGTCAGACTTTCTTCTCTCTTGGCTGTAGGGGTCAAGGGTCTAGATTGCTGAGCACTCTGACCCTGATTCTGAGGAACAAATTCTCCATGCCTGTGCCATTTTGGAACTTGGTTTGGCTGCTGCCGCCATTCTGGTACTTGGGTCTCTGTGGCTTTCTTCTCAAGGCAAAGCCTCTCTCTTTTGCAATTCTGGGGCTGCAAAGGGTGAAGAGCTGCTGCCTCGTGTGATGCCCTCAGGCCATCCTTTTGATTCTCTGGTTCCTTCCCAGCAGTAGAGATCCTTTTAGCTCCATCTTTGCAAGCCAAAGCTTTCCTGGTGCTTCCTTTTTGGCCAAACTCACATTTTAAATCATCCTGCTTGCCTCTTTACTGTTGATTCTCGACATAAATCTGGCTAAAAGCCACCAACAATAACCATGCCACTGCCCCAATAGTTTGCTGCTTTGAAATATCTCTTGAAAGATTAATCAGTCCGCCATGCTTAATCTCAGTCTTAGGCAAAGTCTCTGGCCATGAGCAAAATTCTGACAGATTTTCAGCCAATCCATAGCACAAGTGATCTGGAGTCCAATGTCCAATGCTATCCTTTTTCGCAGCAGAAACCTCTTCAGCCTGGTCTTTACAGACTGGCCTTCTGTCAGTCTTCTAGTCTGAGTTCTGAGCAGAATCTTGTCTACAGAACTGTTCAAGCTTTTTCAGCTCTTCGCAAGTACAAGACCTCTCCAAATATTTGCTATCTTTACCTACAAGCCATTCTTTATACCCAGGCTTCAAGCCAGTCTTCTGGTCTGAGTTCTGACCAGAATCTCCCAGCTGAAGCTTTTCCAGTGCTTCACTTATAGGCAACATCTCTGAACCTTTCCTATCTCTTCCCATAAGCCATTTCCAAAAGCTTGTAATCCACATTGTCAGGTATAGCCACAGCAACAACCCCACTTCTCTGGTACCAAATTCTGTCTTAGTTACTTTTTACTTGTTGCTGGGACAAATACTGACACTCAAAATGAAGGAAAGAAAGGTTTATTTAGCTCACAGTTGCTGGAGGTTTCAGTCCATATCCGGCTGGCCCAAGGCTGAGTGGAACAGGGCAGAGAGCATCCAGTTCATGGTGGCAGAACAGCAACAAAACGGTGACAGAGGCAACCGACCAAATGGGGCTCAGAGAGCAACAGCCAGCATCTGTCTCTCTGTTTCTCTTTATATTACATTCAGGCTCTCTGCCTCAACCTATCCGCCTTAGGCCATACCCATCCAGAAGGACTGAGACCCATAATCCCATTCATACTAAAACACATAATCCTAGTGGCTCATGACTCAAGTCTCAGACTCTAGAAGTCCCTGCCCCATGATTGCATGAGACTTTGGGGGGACAACTAGACATAAACCATAACACCTGCAGTCCTGAACGTTTCTCAGCAGGGGCATTTACCCATAGCATGGTGCTCAGGTTTGTGTAGTTCCGCTGCTAATTCGACTCAGATCATTCTTTGGCAGGAATGACACGGGAGTGACTGGAACTCCATCAGGTGCGCTGTGATTTGGTGAGCGTCACTGTGAGCACGTGATGGAGGGGTGTCTGCTCACAGTCAGCAGAGACATCTTTGTACTGCGAAGCTCCTCGTTTTCTCCTTGTCTTTCGTGTTTTTGTGGAAAATGTCTTTAAAACTATGCATCTGGCTCTCCATCCAGCATTTACTTTCTTCCTTTATGTCAGTATGGCCTTATCCTCTATTATTTTTTGAGTGAGTTAAAATTGATTATTCCTAAAAAATATATTACTACTGTCAGTTATTCTTTAGGTTGAGGCTTACATTGCCTCATTTTGGTCCACAAGGGTCCCTCTGAGCTGACTTTGCGTTCCCTGTCTGTGACACTTGAAGCACCCCTTGCTTTCTGGTATGAGATATTCCAGGCTCCTCTTATCTCGTCCTTGACCTTTCTCAGAACCAGCTATTTCTCAAAGGAGGCCTGATCTGTTTGGTGCAGCGTGTCTTGAAATGAGGCATGGTGGAACTGACGTGGCCTTCCAGATGGGGGATCAATCATGTGAGGAAGGGCTGGGGAGATAGCTCAGTGGTCTAAGTGCCTGCCTAGCAAGTGTGACGACCCAGGGTCAATCCCTGGTATGGCATGCCCAGCTGGCCCTGGAAGCCTGGGAATGCTAAGCTGGCCCTGGAGCTGGGCATGGTGGGGCGCATCTGTAATCCCAGTGCTGGGGAGGCTGACACAGGAGGATTACTATGAGTTTGAGCTACATAGTGAGATTCTGTACCAAATATGTTAAAAAACAAAACAAAACAAACTCAAAACAAACAAATATAGCCAAAAGGACTTACCTATTTCCTGGCTGGCTAAGCCAAATTTGTTAGCAGATTTTTAGAGTACTAGAGTCTACTTCCAGAAGTGGTTTTTATGTTATTTCTGTTTTGGGCTAAAATTGGTCAGGACAAGTTGAAAGAGTGGCAAAATTTTATTAAAGGTAGGAAAAGAAACATGTTCCTCAGAGCAAGCTTGGGCCAAATAAAAGTAGGAAAGGAAATAACACCCTTCCACATGAGGGTGGGCCACTGTGTGGAAGAGCCACAAATGGTAAGGACGCAGTGTGGGCTGTCTCTTTTTGTATCACACACTCCTCAGGCTGAGGTGGAGTCTAGGGCATCCTACTGAAAACTGGCCTGAGCCCTCTTGAGATGTCTACATGCAAGACTTTGGGAAATACTCTGTATGTGTATTTGGGGATTTTTTCATGCCTCCTTTCCTAGCCAGGCTTTTTTTTTTTTTTTTTTTAGATGTGTTTGGTACAGGGTCTCACTATGCAGCTCTGACTCTTAGTGATCTTCCTGTTTTAAGCCTCCTCAGCTCTGGGATTATAGGTGTATGCCACCATGTTGGGTCTTGGGGGCTGGGTCAGTACTCCCAGCCCAGGGCTGGCATGGTACATGGTGCTGGGTGCTGCACCCTAGTCCCTGCGCTTGCCTAGGCAGGTGCTTAGTCTGGTGAGGTATTACGCCAGCCCTGCCCAGCCAGTTTTACCCACACCCTACATTTCTGTCTCATTAACTCTAGCCCTAGCCCTAACTGTAACCCTAACCCTAACTTCAACTGTAACTATGACCCCTAACCTTAATGTTAAACTAAGCATAAACCTACCCTTACCTCTAGCCCTAACCCTAACTAATCTTAATCCTAACCCAAACTCTAGCTGTAACCTTCATTTAAAAAAAGCAGAATAAATTTTTGAGATGAGTTAAAATTCTGATCTAGAGTTCCTGCTAGCTCTAGCCTTCACTCGATACCTCTCCTAACTCTAACTGTAAACCTAGCCCTAGCTCTGCCCCTGCTGTAGCAGTAACCCAAATGCTAACATTAACCCTAACCCTGAGTCCTACCCCAACCTTCACTAGTCCCTATCTTTAGCACCAACTCTAGCCCTCATCCTAGCCCTAAATCTAACCTTAACTCTAGTCCTCACTGCCAACCTAACTCTAGCACTAACCCTTGTCACCCAACCCATGGTCTCCCAGGTACCAGTGGGTATCGACATGCTCATCCTCATCCCTTACCCTACTTTGACTGGCACTGGGCTGTTGTTATGGCTACTGTTTGGTTATGATTGCTGTCCTTGGGGCTGAGGGGGAGAGAGTGGGAAGGATGTTTTACTCATTTAGATGATCTGCCCTGCTGTAGCTAGTGAGGCCAGACCTAGAAGCTCATGGGTGGATGTGTTTTTTAATATTCATAGGATGCTTCTTCCCAAGCCCCCTCTAAGAGGTCAAAGCAATTAAAAAATCCTTGGTAATTACTCCAAGTTTAGAAATGGATGGCTGATTCCAAGTGCCATCACTTTTATTTTTTTTCCCCTACCCCACAGAAATCTAGGGGAGGAAGAGTAAGTAGCAGCTGAAATGATCCTCCACTCACTTTCTATAAAGAGGAAAATTAGCTGCTCTAATAATCATGAATATTAATGTATAGCCAATTTGACTCAATTAAAGTGATGATCTATAATTTTGCCTCTGAGCTTCATGGAGGCCGTTTCAATGACTGCTGAGTGGTGTTGGGTGTTTTTCAACTTTCCTGGGTTTGTCTTAACCCCCTCACCCCCAACACTGCGTCCATACAGGATGGCCTCTGGTCCATCCTTGACCAGATATCTCAGCTCTTAGAGCGTGCACTTCTTCTCAATGTAAGGCCTAGGACACACCTTTGCCATGATGAGCATATGTGAGTTTTGCTCCCTTGAATGTCCCTTTCTTGGAAACTTGCTCCACTCTGTCCCCAGTGCACGGGATTCCTGGAATGTGTATGCAGTGCCAGATACATCCAGAGAAGTTTCCACTTCCCCTGGCCCTGGTGAGCTGGCTAGAAGGGTAAGCACTTCCCTAGCTAGAGTCTTTTCTCTGGACATTTGTCATTTGGACTCCACGTGGCTAATGTCAGAGAGATGTTTAGAACAAAAGTGTGAGATGCAGGACAGTGGGAAGCTATTGTGTCTTCCATCTTACAAGCTGGGAAGCCCATGCTCAGAGAGAAATAGACTGAAATTTCTGACCTAGGCAGGAAGCAGGAGTCTTGAGGGTCTGCTATGAGCTCCATTAGGGGCTTCCTGGACCCTAAGTTCTTTGAAGCACTCCTGTGTCCATGTAACAAAGTCCCCTTTTTATTTCTAATGCTAGTTTCAGGACTTCTCTTTTACCTGCTTCTGGAGAGTCCCAACTAACACAATTGTCAGTGGACTGGCTTCTGTTTTTATTCCTGAGACCTGGGACCTGACAGTGCCTCTCTGCCAGGTTTCTCTGTTCCCAGCAGGACAGTCTTACCAGGAGAGAAACCCAAGTGGGGCCAGGGAATGGAGCTTCAGTCACAGCCTCCAGCCCCAGGCAGCTTTCTCTGTCCATCCACGGACAATTCTGTTAAAAAAAAAAAAAAAAGATAAAATAAGATAGCCTAAGATCAGCCCAGTGGAGAAAAATCACTGAGAAGTTTTGATGCCACACAGAGAGTTGTCTGATGTATTATTTTTCAGCCAACTTTTTGGAGAGAATCCTGCAGGCATAGCTGCTATGTTCTAGTGGTTCTCCTTGTTGTCTTCAAATGTGCCTGAATCACCCTACGTCTGTTTCCTGCTGTGTTCATCTTAGCACTCACCACTACCTAACATTATACGAGGTGTTTATTAATGTGTACTATATACCAGTTGCCAGGCTGAGAAGTTGACATTCATTGGATCTTCATTGTCTGATTGGGGAATTATAATAATTTCTATTTCATTGGGTTGTCATACTCGCAGAATCAACTAATGTCAATTTTTTTGCCTGGTACGTGGCATATAATACCTATTTAATAAATGAGAGATTTTAATTGTAGCTCTAAGAAAAGACATTCTCTTGTTGTTGAATAGCATTGGTTCATTTGTTCATTCATGCCTGGATTTATTAGCCAATTCAGCCAGTGTGTACTGAGCATTTGTGTGTGTTAGATTCCAGGGATGTTAACAAAATAAGACAATTTGACATTCCCAGGAGAACTTTTGTCATAGAGGGAACTCAGAAAGATGACCCAAAGTATGACTGTCTCAAAGCCACCAGCCCAAGCCCTTAGGACAGGATTTGAGGTAGGACTACTGAGGTGCCAGATGGCTTAGTGAAACTCTGGAATTGGGACATCTGAGTTTTGTTCCCAACTTGCTCTGTGAACTTGGGAACTTTGCCTCCATTAGCCAAGTTTTCCACCTGAGCACTGTGGGTGTGACGATAAGTCAGGTGACTTCAAGCCTGAATGGGCGTCAGGCCCATTATTTGGGGACGTATGTTCAAATGAATGACGCAGCATTTTGCCATGCAAAGAGTGAGTCAGCAAATGACAGAATTGATGCAAGGATGATTCCGATGCAGGCTACTGGAACACACGTTTAGAATGTGAACTAAATGTTGTTGAAAATTTCCTCTCTCCTGGAACTCCTAAGCACAGAAGACCCTCCACCTTTAATACTCTGCGCTCTGTAGAAGCCAATGGTCATCCTTTCTCCTCAGAATGCCTTTAGCTTCAATGGGAGCTTTCCATGGTGCTGAAGTCAGTTCTGCCAACATCTTCCTGGTACCTGTTTACAAAGGGAAATCTAATAGACTGTGAGGCCTCCTCTCCCTGCCTCAAATTCTCCCAGCTTTTTTTCTGCTTTGTGGAAGAAGAAAACCATGTTCCTTTTCCATGTTAAGTTTCCAGCACACTGGTTTCCATGACAGCAGAGAGGGAGGATGAAAGCCAGGCTCTCACCTACAGCGGAATTAAAAGCCACCCACTTAGAGAACAGTGACTCTAGGGGGCCTGGGAAACTGGAGAGCACCGGTTTTTCATTCATTCAGATGTGCAATATAAGATTTCAGGAATGAAAAGATTTGGTGAGCACAGGGGTGTCTATAAGGGCTATTCATGGAGGAGGGGCACATAAAGATGATGACGTTAGAACAATAACATGGAACAGGGCAACCATTCTTTAAAATGTGTAACACTTGCATAAGGTCCTCAATGTATGCTGTGGGTTGTATGCCTCAAGTGAAGAAGTGATTCTTAGTGCTTTCTCATAATGCTGTCACTTTGGTGCCTGGGGCTTTTCCTTGTCATCTGACTAGGGAGTTCTAAAGCAAAGCTCAAAGCATGACTCTCTTCTTTGTGATCAGAATTTTATTGGTTTTCTGTTCCATTCCCTCCCACCCCTGATCACAGTGAGAATCCTGAGAGGTCAGTCTTGGGTAGAGGTCAGTCGTGAACTGAAAGAATACGCCCAGCGTTGCTTCTGGGGGAGGTACCTTGACCAAAGTGGGGACTCCGGAGGCAAAAAGGCCGATGTTTTGCTAGTGGGCAAAGAGAACAATGTTTGAAAACAGATGTTTTCCCCCATTCTGCTCACCTCAAAAGCTGCGCTGACTCACATAACCTGGGGAGAACTAGTTTTGCATTTTCTATATCCTCAAATCAACCCTAGAAAGTAGATATGGTTACAGCACACATTTTACAAATGGAGAATATGAGGCCCAGAGAAGCTAAGTAACTCATTGGGGTTTGCAATGCTAGGAAATGCAAGAGCTGGGATTAGATCCTGGGGCACCTGCTACTTCAGGTGGACATGAAATGTCAAGTTTACATGAATCAGAGGCTTGATAAACCCCTCCCCCAGAAACCCAGATTTCTTGAAGCCAAAGGGCAGGGCACTTCTGGGTTGATGCTATGGTTAATTTGAAAGCTCTTGTCTTATCTGAGAGGATTTTTGGATCCTAGAAAGGCTTTGGGAGAGAAGGGGGTTTGGTTAGATTCATTGTGTGACTGTTGCTTGGCAGGGGGTGAAATGCAGTTGGCTGAGGGATAAATATAGAAGACTTGTAGTGATAGCGAAAACCCAGCTCCACGCTTTGCCGTTCTGGAGGAATCGACGGCGTTTTGTAGATTTCTTGCCTCACACTCCAGAGGGTCTCATGGTCATGCCAGATTGGCATCTTACCTTTGCAGAGCCTCTAGGGGCATGATCTGAGGAAAGAATTCAGGTGATGCCATCAGAAGGAATGAGGATCATGCGATCTCAGAGCTCAGTAGGAGCTTAAAAATTGCCTGGTGTATCCTGAAATGTTATTGTGTTTTCTGCCAAGGACCTGTAAATGAACATAGGCACTGCACCCATCAGGAGAAGCTCACTTCTGCTGCAGTGACATGCAGACTCAGAAATCTTCGTGACCTGATGAAACAAAGCTTTGATTCTGCACAAATTCACAGGGCCATTTGGCCCTCCAGGGCGACGGTTCTCTATGCGGTGATTCAAGGACCCAGGGTACTTCGAGTTTTGCAATCTGGCCATTTTAACATTGTCATACCCAGATCATAATGGTGGGAGAGGAGTTGGAGGCTGCCCACATTGGAAAAAAATAGTGATCAAATGCGGAATTAATAAAAAATATTGCTCTATGATGGGCTTGATAGCTTTTGTTATTGAATGAATTGAAAAGCATAAATATTTGGAAGATTTAAAATTAAGTTTTATTTCACAATATTACTTATAACAGAATTAAAAGATGTGGTTGTTACTAGGCACTGTGGCACATGCTCATATTTTTAAAATATTTTTGGTACTGGGGATTGAACTTGGGTCCTTGTGCTTGTCAGGCAGGCACTTATGCCGCTGAGCTATCCTCCCGCCATGGCACATGTTGTAATCCCAGCTACAGGAGGCTGAGGTAGGAGGATCACAAGTTTGAGGCCAGCCTGAGTAATTTAGTAAAAACTTGTCTCAAAATCAAAGTTTAACAAGCACAAAAAGGGGCTTGGGATATAGCTCTGTGGGAGTTCAATCCTAGTACTAAAAATAATAGAAAAAAGACGTCACTCTCATGAGCACTGCATATTGAAAGAGACAACTATGGCTTAAAATAAGTATCTTGGAAAAATGTTTTGCAACAATAAAAAGACCTTTGCTCCCTTACAAAGAGGAAGCAGGAGGGAATTCCCTTGGAAGGGGACGGGAAGGACCCACCTCATTTTTTTTTTTTTTAAAGTATATTACAATTATAGACTTTCATTTATCCCTAAGTATAAGCTAAAACCACCTCCAAGATTTGCTTGGAGGTCAGCAGAGGTGAAGAGAGAGGGATTTGAAAACTTCCTGAAAGGTGATTTGAAAGAGACACTGACGTCATATGTTTGATAGATGGAGACAGAAATTCAGGTGTATGCATGCACAAGGACACACGCCTCCAGGTACACAGCGACACACGTATCCACGCACACAGAAGTACATCCCTGAGGATACCCCTTACTCACCTCTGTGCAGGGACGAAGGAGGGGCACAAGGCCCCTGGGAGCGAGGGCCCAGGCCTGACATGTGTAAATAGGGTCTGCTGTACAGTGGGCTCCACCTCTCCTGGTTCTCTCCCACCAGGGCTTTGTGAACACCTCCTGGCCCCACCCTACCTTCCCACAGCAATGCTGCCATACCCCAAAGGTTTATCAGATTGAAGGGCTTGTTTGTAGCCCAACAGCGCCTATCCAACAGGGGCAAATTTCCTTCCAGGGTAGCCGCAGAGAGAAAATTGCCTTCTCTAAGGTAGCGAGTTGCAGTGGGATTAGGAGAAGTCGACTGGCTTTGATCGAATGAAGCTTGGACCTTGTGCCTCATGAACAAGGAAGAAGGGTTTTGATGCAGGGACTGGCCCAGTCAGGTACATTAAGGAAGGCACACTTTCTGGAAACTCTACCATCCCCAGGGTCAGGCTTCCTGAGTGGTCACTGCTCTCAGTTTTCTAGGGGTGAATGTCAGCTGAGCTACTCAGCAGCTCCGTGACCTTGAGCCAATTACAGAACCTCCCTGGGCCTCAGTTTTCCCATCTGTAAAGTGGAGATGTTTATGATACTTCCCTCATGGGGCTGTCATGGATGAGGACACGTAGAGCATTTTAGTATCGGGCTAGATTGGAGAGGTTCAATTCTCTGTCCTGGTTCTTTTACCCCAGACTGATTATAAGGCCACCTGAGTCCCATCCACCTCAGTAGAGGCCCTGGTTGTTTGGGACATGCTGTGGCAGACTCGCTGTCCAGCAACAGGAGATGGGGCATCTTTTGGCCTGCTCTTATTTTGTTTCTTCTGGAGGCCGTGGCGTGGCTGTGGCTGGTAGGGGTCCACACTAGCCCCCTTTTGCACTGTTTTCCTCACGCCTTCCCTGTCCTCCTCTTTTGCTGTCTCAGCAATTTCCTGACCACTCACTATGTCTTGGGTGCTTGAACAAACTGGATCTGTTTTCTGCCCTGGTGGTGCTGGTGTCACAGTTAGGCAAAGAGAATCAGCACACGCACGGAGAGGTGACAGGGTCGTTTCTGACGGCAGTTAGTTCTTGGAAAGAGTAAAGCAGGCTGATGAGACAGAAGTGGCAGGTGGGGGTTTGAGCTCTTCAAGGAGGTGACATCTGAACAGAGACCCAAGGAGGAAGATGAGCCAGCTGTGTACACATCTGGAGGCTGAGAGAGCTCCTGTGAAGTGTGTACAGGGGGAGGACAGCAGGGAATCTGAAGTGTTTCTGGGACAGGAAGGACAGGGCAAGGGAGGGAGGGGGCGGCAGCCAGACATGAGGTCGGCAGTGCCGGCAGGTCATGAGCTGCCTTGTCAACTCTGGTTAGAAATGAAGATTTTATTTTAAGGATGGCCGAGAGACACTCCCGGGAGCCACCAAGCTGTGGAGAGGCACACAATCCAATTTATACTGTAAAAGAAGGACTCTGCCTGCTTTGTGACAACGGCGCATGGAGGGGCCAGGGTTGCTGCTGGTGGAATGGGGAGAAGTAGCTGCAGAAGTCCTGGTGCCTCAGACAGAGTTGTCACAGGAGAATGGAGGAGCTGGCTCCCCAGCTGTGTCGGAGGAAGAGCCCGAGGGCTCCCTGACAGATTGGAGGAGACTGGGGTAAGGGCGATGGATTTGAACTTGTCTGTATCAATTTAGATCCTGTTCTATTTTAATATTAACCTTCCTGGGATGATTAATGCTCTCATGCCTCTGGGAGGGCAGGTGCAGTAAGCTGCGATGGGGATCCCCCTTCCTGTTCCGCTCAAGCAGAGGCAAGGGCAGAGACCTGGGATGTCACCCTGTCCCTGCTCCCCACCTGTTAAGGAATGCTGGGTGGATCAGATCCCCCCAGCCCAGCCCCAGGGTCTGTGCTGTAAAATGTAAGTGATCATGGCACCAGGACAGAGCGAGGCTCTGAAGACCACCCGAGTCAGGCACTGCGTACGCTAGGTGTGGGAAATAGTAAAATTCCAGCGTGCGCTAGCAGGTTGTGTCCGCGAGGGTGCAGCTCCTTGTTGGCTGCCGTGTCCTTTCTCTCTCATTGCTGTTGGAGGACCTTCCCTCCCCAGTCAGATGATACAAAAAGAAAAAGGAGGAAAAGAAAAAGAAAAACCAAAAGAATGATGGATGAAAATATGCAAATGTCTCTGTCTCTGTCCCCCACCTTCAATCTCAGTTAGTCAGACTGCAGCTGGGGCAAGAGGAGGGGGTTCAGAGGGTTATGGTGGTGGGGGAGGGTTGGCTGGAGGCCAGGGGGAGGAGAGAGGCTTGGGCGGGGCTTCCATCTTGAACACCACAAAGAGAAGGCAGGACGAACGCTGCCTTGTCCTGTGGGGGGCAGAGGGGGACCTTCTTCCTGGCCCATCTTTGGGGAACCACCAACCATCTAAGCATTCTGGCAACTCTTGAGAGGAGACTGGGATATGGGGGGACATGGACACAATTGGGGAGAGGGAAAGATGAGGTAACCTTGCTCCCCTACCAGGGCAGAATAGAACTTCTGGGACCCTTCTTATGAGCTGGAACAGTGAGGGACACCCTGTCATTGTGAGATGCCCCCACCTTGGGGCTCAGCAGTCCTACCTGGGGAGTATTTTTTCAATGTTCCCTGAAGCACAGCTATGTCCGAGGACATTGAATAAGTCTTCTTTGTTTCTGGAGGCTTCCCAACTGCCCATCACCCTAGTGCTTGTATAAACTATCACTTGTCCATGCACTGGAATATCACACAGCCAGGAGCAAGGGCATACGCAGTCTCTGTGTCACCCTAGAAAAATAGCTTTAAAACATAACACAGTGAAGCTTAGAGGAGGAACTTTATGACCAGTCCTCAGCATGGACCCGTTATCTCAGCAGGGTGGGCTGAAGAAGTGAACGAGGGGATTACTGATTTTTTTCTTTATGGTTTATTACTTAATATACAATAAGTCCCTGACTTACAAACAATTTCCATTTTGGGGAAAATGTGCCTAAGCTGAGTTGGTTTTGAAGTCCGACAATGAGTCTTGTACACTTTTGACACAAAGAGACAATGTAAAGCACAAAAAACCAAACACACAAGCAGACACGGTGTGTTCTGAGATCTTTTCCTTGTTCCTTAGAATTGTGCCAACGGCTGCATGATTCGTGTTACAGCCACTAGTGACGTCTACCATCTCTTCACTTCAGACTAATCTATTATGTTCACTTTTGTTTCCATGGTGATTGCTTGGCACTTCCCAGTCCTTCAGACCCCCAGCCATGAGCTCTTCTTGTCCCTCTTGCTTCCAGATGTCCTGGGCTCTGATGGAGCACTGTACTGCCGCACACCATCCCCCGGTACAGGAAGCACATAGCAGCACAACTGTGACAGCGTTCTGAAGACGCGTGAGCTACTGCCACGATGTTTGTATCGGCGAATATTCCAGTGCGAGTTCCATTCGCACCTGAGCGTTTGCAACTTGCATGCTCCTCAGCTGGGGGCTTCCTGTATTCCAGTGAGCACCTGGCGCTTTCTGTGTGGCAATCTTGCTGGTCAACTTGACTCTCTGGAGAGATACCTGAGAGATCAGTAAAACACACTTCTTGGGGTGTCTGGGTGGGTCATGGGAGTGTGGCCCTTGGAGACTATATCAGGGCCCTGGTCCTTCTCTCTCTGGGCTTCTCCGCCCTCTGACCCTCAGTACCATGAGGTGAGCAGCCTTCCTCCACCACAACCTTCCACCATGAAGCTTTCAGCAGGAATCAGATGACCATAGACCGAAACCTCGGCGCCTGTGAGCTAAGTTGAACCTCTGCAAGTAGGAGACATTTTTATCCCAGCAATGGAAAACTGACCAATGCACTTCTATAATGTAAAGGATCTAATGTGTGTTTTTAAAAGATCAAGGTGTTTGCAGATATGTTTAAGCCAGAAAGAATCTTGTATCGGAACCCCAGTGCCCCAGTCCATAATAAGGATCTGAAAAAATGTTGGATAAGTGACTGAGAGAAGAAGAGTGGAACTTTTAGTTTAGTATCTCAATTCTTGGGGCCAGAGAGATTGCTCAGTGGAATAAGTGCTGGGCTGGCAAGTTCAAGGTTCTGAGTTCAATTCCCTGTACCAAAACAAAACAACAGAAAAAAACTCACTTCTTGCATGGTTTATAAGACCTGAATAAAGTAGGAAGCTTGAGGCTGTCAGTCATTAGTGGAGAACTCATCCCTGGAGTCAGGACTGAGCATGAGACGCTGTCGCCTCTGGATATCGCCTCTTCCCAGCCACTGTCCTGGCTCCATCTGGGGTAGGCTGAGGGTTGGTCTGACGGTTTGGAGACAAGTGACCGTCACGTTTTCTCATGTGACCATCTTCTACCTACATAACTGAGAGTTCATTGCTGCAAGGAGAAAGAGAGACTGCGAGAGGGAAAGGGAGAAGGCGAGGGAGAGGTAGACCAGAAGATGGTGGGGGAGGGGAAGGACAGAGGGAGAGGAGCACAGGTCTCTGCATGCTTCATGATGTTCAGCCCTGTCCCTGTGACAAGGGAGAGTGATGCTACCCTTGATAGAGCATCTCAAGATTCAGACAGAGAAGCTCTCTACGGATGGGGACCCTCAGGAGTAGCTTTCCTCTCCCTTCCTTGGCCTGGGTGCTCATGAGCTCTGACAGCTCTGGCTCTGCCTGCAGAGTGGGTGCGCATGGTGGGATGGTGAGAGGGTGGACAAGGCTTCCCTGCTCCACCTCTCATGCAACCTCCTCCTCTGCATGGCCAGGGTGGGAGGTCCTGCGCGGCTGTTTCTCCCTCTTGCCTGGATTCTCCCCATTGCTTCTCCTGTCCATCTGGGTTCCACTGAGCCAGGTGCAGCACCCTCCCGAAGCCCCACTCTCCGAGGTGAGTGTGCTCTCAGGTTCCCTTGTCTGTAGCTCTGTCTCACTAGTAACAAGAGACTGGGTTGTTATTCCTCTAAATACTTCACAGAGACCTCCTTGTACACGTACTGGGTTCCATGGATGACTACAATGTGGAATTGCCAGGTATTCTGGTAGACCAAGGGACAGAATACCTTAGGTGCAGGGAGCAGTTTCTGTTGCTAAAAAATATGTGTCTAAGACATAATACATAGAAAATACAGAAAAATACAAAGTTAAATAACAAATCACTCCCTAATTTCTCCAGTAAAAATGATCACAATAAGCACAAAATAGTACACTTCACATGTTCTTACTCAGTTTTTCTTTTCATGTAACACTGTACTGTCTATGTACTTTCATAACTATAATCAATTGTACTATGATTATTTTTCCCCCAAGTGGAAAAATTTCATGCAACATAAAACCAAAAAAGATCTCTGTGATAGTTCACTTCCTGTTATTTTAACTGAATACCACAGACTGAGGAATTCATAGCAAAAGTTTATTCAGCTCATGGCTCCGGAGGCTGGAAAGTTCTCCAGACACCTGTGGCAAAGACCTTGCGTCATGGCCTGGTGGACGCATTGCACTGTGAGACACAGCCACACCCAAGCCCAAATCTCTCTTCTGATTTTTATAAAGCCATGAGTGCCGGCTGAAAGGCCTCGTCTAATCACAGTTGCCTCTGAAAACTCTCCTAGGTCCCGCCTCTCAATACCTACAGGAAGGTTAAGTTTTTCTTTCTTTCTTTCTTTCTTTCTTTCTTTCTTTCTTTCTTTCTTTCTTTCTTTCTTTCTTCTTTCTTTCTGCCTTTTTGAGACAGGGTCTCATTATGCAGTTCAGGCTGGCCTTGAGCTCACTTTTATAGCCCAGGCTAGTCTCAAATTTACACTGATCTTTCTGCCTCATTCTCCCAAGTGCTGGGATTACAGGTGTGCGCCACCGCGCCTGGCCTAGGGAGGTTAAATTTCATCCTGAGTTTTGATGGAGCTGCTCAAATCACAGCAAAATTGCTTACTATCACAGTTCTCAGAGCCAGTCAATGCCACTTTAAAAATAATCTTGAGGCTTTCCCCCCATGCACATGCATGCTCGAATATAATCCCTAGAGGGTCTTGGCTTGCTGTGTCAACCCCTTGTCCTCAGCACCTGGAAGAACGGCCTATAGTAGATGCATTATGGTTCAGATGAAAAATGTCTCCAAAAGTCTTATGTTTGCAGGTGGAGACTGGTTGGAGGGGACAGGTCACCGAGTGAGTGACCTGGAAGAGTGCATTCTCACCCCTGGCTCCCTCCTGCTCTCTGTTCTTGGGCTGCCCCGAGGTGGGCGCCTTTCCTCCACCACACCCTTCCCCCACCACGTGTCTGCCTCAGAGTGGGCTGACCGTGACCTGAACCTACTGCAGTCTGTGAGCCCCTCCTCCCTCCCCTCCTTTGAGTTGTGGGTGGTGGGTGTGACTCCCAGTGATGGAGAGGTGATTCGTACAGGATGTCCCCAGTGGTTACTCCTGGGCCCATGCCTGATGGGCAAAGTCAAGGCAGACTCATTAGATGTGCTTGGACACAGTTGTGCTTCATGGAAGTCAAAAGAAAAGACTCCGGGTGAGACTAGCAGGTCCCCAAGGGTAGCTCTCTCAGAAGGACAGGAGGTCCCTTGCTTCCCCAGTTGTGTGCACCCATGCACAAGCACGCAACTCATTTTTATGGTGGGATTGTTCTCTTGTGTTATGCGTGGAGTGAGCAGGCCAGTGGCTATCGTCTGGTCTCCCTTCGGTGTTTGTGCAGATTGTGGGTAAATTTGGGAGCAGCACCCTGCCTCCTGGGCTGGGGGTGGGAGCTGTCCTCACAGAGCACAGGAGTGAGACAGTGGGATGCCAGGGACGAAAGGATCTGTGGGAGTGCTGCTCAACACAGGGCAGCAGATTCCTAGGAGCTTTCAGAAACAGCAGTGGAGGAGCTGGTGAGATAGCTTAGCGGTCTAAAAAGTGCCTGCTTTGGCAAGCTTAGGCAACCGCAGGGACCGTGGTTCGATCCCCAGTGCCACATACTGCACCAGCCCCACCCCCAGGGCAGGCTGAGCTGGTCATTAAATAAAGTTTTTTTTTTTTTTTCTTTAAAAAGAAACAGCAGTGGAGAGTTTCAACTAAGTAGGCTGCTGTGGGCTTGTGCTTTAATAATTTGGGAGTTAAAGAAGTTCCTTAAAGAATAAACATTGGTCAGGCCAGCCAGATAGCTCAGTGGACGAAAATGCCCACTTAGGCAGAGCACAGCAGCCAGGGTTTGATCCCGGGTGTATCTTGCCAGCCCTGCACCCAGGGCCAGCTGAGACTGTGATTGAGACTGGGCATAGTGGTGTGTGCCTGTAATCCCAGCCCTTGGGAGCCTGAAAACAGGAGAATCACTACAAGTCCAGTCTATGTAGTGAGACCCTGTAGACTCTGTACTAAAATACATTAAAAAAGAATAAAGGTTGGCAAGGCTTAATGTAAGGGATTATATAATAATATACAAATAGGATTGTACTGTACTGCTTTCTTGCAAAATAGTATACAGACTTTGCAAAAAGAGAAGACGCCTGCTGTTTACATTCTGGTGCATCCTGTGGGTGGATTACAAATTGCATCTCTGAGTCTTCCGAGAACATCTGTGGCCCTGACTAAATAATCCTGCAGGAATAACTTTGGCCCACAGTGGCCTTCAGACTTGAGCGTGCATTCTGTTTACCCAGGGAACTCGTAAATATGTGGAGTCTGGGCTCAATGCTGTATAACAAATTACCCTCAAACCTAACAATGTAATGCATGAACAAATATCCTTAGCCTCATGTGGTTTTGGAGTCAGGAATCAGGGGATAGTCTAGTCAATTGTTCCAGGTGATGGCCTTTTATGAGGTTGTAGTCAGGATGCGGGTCAGGGCTTGACTGGTGCTGGAGGTTTTGTTTCCAAGCGGCCACCAATCCTGTGCTGACAGATGGTGGATAGATAGAAGCTCTTGGGTGCATAGAATTCTCCACTTGTTGGCTTATATGTCCTCACAACATGGTAGCTGACTTGATACAGGTTGGGTGACCCAGGAGAGCGAGGCAGAAGCTGTCCTGGTTTCTCGAGGCAGCCTGGTGCTCCAGCAGCATCTCATTGGCTATAGAGACTGGGCCTCTTCAAAATGAGAGGAGGCTGCACACAGAGATGTGGGGCTCACTGGTGATCACCGGGGCCCTCTGGGAGGCGGGATGCTATAGCATCAGAGAGTCTGGTCACGCAGGTGTAGGGTGGAGCTCAGGGGCCCTTCCTTTTCTTTCTTTTTCGGTACTGGGGATTGAACCCAGGGTCTTCACACTGGAACCTTCCAGCTGTCCCCTTAAAAATTTTATTTTGGGAAGCTGAGGAGATAGCTCAGTAGAATAAGTGCTTGCCTGGCAAGCACAAGGGCCTGAGTTCAATCCCCAGTTCCAAAAAAGAAACAAACAAAAAAATTATTTTGGAAGCAGGATCTTGTGAAGGCGCCTAATTGCTCAGGCAGGGCTCAAACTTATTTTCTGCTTCAGCCTCCCAGAGCGCTGAGACTGCAGACAAGTGCCATCACTACCAGTGCAGACTCTCCCTGCGGAATAAGTGCTCAGAAAATTCTGTTGCAGCATATTTCTGAAGACACCGGTTTATTCATCAATGTATACATCTCTGAGAATATTCTTGGGACAGATTCCCAGAAGTAGCTCTCTCCAGCGAAGGGACAGCCAAGCTTAATGTTGTTGGTAGTGACTGTCACACTGCTCCCCAGACAGGGGCCTCGATCTGTGTTCTGGGTACGGAGCTTTGGCTTTGCCAAAGGTGACAGTTGTTTCTCCTACCTCTTGGTGGGGTTTAGACTGAACAGGAAAGGGCGGCTGAGATAAAGGGTGCAGGTGGATTTTGTGCTTCTTTCCTAATACCAAGGCCAGTGATGGTGCTAGGGAATTTTGATAACCAGAAAAATACATCATTCTAGCACTGAATCACTGGCTCAGAATAAGAAGCACACATACACACATACATACATGCATGCAGACAGAGAGAGAGAGAGAGAGAGAGAGAGAGAGAGAGAGAGAGAGATAGAGACAGAGACAGAGACTGAGATGGACAGAGAGGGACAGAGACAGAGTGAGAGAGACAGAGAGAGACAGATAGACAGGGAGAGAGGGACAGAGAGAGGCTGAGACAGAGAGACAGAGAGACACAGACAGAGACAGAGACACAGAGAGAGGAGTTTGGATAGCCCTGTAAGAAAGACCCTGGGCAGGGCGCTTAAGGGCCCCTGATTTGGAAGTCAGAGAGATATCGGGACCTTCTCTCTCCTTGTTGATTGTGAGAACTTGGATGTTACTTGATCTCTCAGAGCTTCAGTCAGTCTAGAAAATGGGGGTAATTACTGCAATCAGCATGAATAACTCTAATATTGAAAAAAAGGTTAAAAACCTAAATAGTCACCATTGGGGTCATTTTGGGAATGAGATGATAGCTGGGGATCCTGTGGCATTATGGATCGTGTGTGCCATTCAGCAGACCTCTCACTCCTCCTGGTAATGTCACTCACATTTTTTGTGGGGATCTATCTTACCTACCCTGAGTGAGGGTGGCTTGGGGTAGAACCATTCCTAGATCCCTGGGTAGGCAATGTGAGCTCTGGCCAATGAGAACCCTTATTGAAACTCCCAGCCACGATGATTGGTTCAGAGAATGCACATGACCCCAACTGACCCAATGAGAGTGAATTCCAGGACTCCTGAGACAGACCGATAAAGCATTATTATTATTTTTTTCTCTCCTTCCTCTGGAGGTTTTGAGCTGATGGGTTGTAAATCAGGAGCCGTCGTCCGTCATTTCATTATGCTAGTGCAGTAGAGCCAATGTCAAGATAAAAAGCAAAGAAAAACCAAGTCTTCATGCTGATCTTTGAGCGCCTGGGTCAAGCCACACCTGCAGTTCCAAGTGATGCCAGCCAGCAATCTTCCTTTCAGGCGTGAGTCAGTCTGAGTTGGGTTTCTAACATGTGCAAAGTCTTGTGTAGCTTAAATATCTCAGGTATAATAATTTTGGAATATGAAAAGCCCCACATAGCTGAACTGATCTATATTAACTTTTCATGCATTTGATCTATTTGATGAGGGTGAGCCAAAGTTACATTTTAATAAGCCTCTCTCTCATCCACTTGGGAAAAAGAATTATTTGTCATGAGAATCCAGACATCTGATCATCCCAGAGAAATAAGCTCTCTTTTTCAAGGCAGAGACTTATTTTTAGAATAGCACGGCTGCTCTCCTGGCCTCCACATGCATTGAGCACTTACTGTGTACCAGGTACTTTCTACTAAAATTAACTTATTTCCAATACATGGGGGGAGGGGAAAATCAATCAATCAAACCCCAAATTAATACAGTGTAAAACGTTGGCTTTTTCTTCCATTCTTTTCCCACTAGGCCATTGACTCTGCTTCTGGTTTATATTAGAATTTGGTATGAGATTATAGTTGATTTAGCATGAAATTTCCTGTGACAGGATAATTCATTGAGGTATTAATTTGTGTTTTGTCTTGCTACAGGAAAAAAATCAGAATGGATGGGAGTTATTTGTACATTCTCCTGTGGACCGAGTATTGTTAAGAAAGAGGAGTGCGAAGGCGTGCACCGTCTGCTGTGACAGGCCCTCACTAAGCGCCCCTTTCGTCTCCATCCTCTTCTGTCTGGCGGAGCATCACAAGGGAGAAGAACATTTTTCTGCAGCAGCATCGCTCTCTGAGGGTCCGTCAAGACATAGTCTACAACCGGCGGTCTAAATACCAAGCCTGGCAGACGAGTGGGTTCACATTCGCTTTCAGGACTGCTGCAGTGTACGAGATACGAACAAAATATACAGTGGACGCTTCAATAAAAATTTTCAAAGAAAGACGCATTGCTGTTAATGTCTTTCAAAATATTCTCCCTTGTTTGATGTTTTCTTTGTTTCTTTCTCTTTTTCTCATTTTAGTAAAACTTTGTTTATTAAGAAAAACAGACCTGTATTGACTATGGAAGAGGGACTAGGAAACATTTAAAAAACCTGGGTTGAACCTAATTGTTCAAGGGGTTCTTTTTGTTGTTGTTGTTGTTGTGGCCGGCTTAGCCCACATGAGGGGCAGGGCTGGTGCAGCATTTGGTGCCCCGGATCCAACAGTGGTTTCTGCACGCTAGCCTAAGCTTGCTTAAGCAGGCGCTTTAGACCGCTAAGCTATCTTGCCAGTCCCTCAAGGGGTTCTTGAGGTTGGATCTTTTTCGTCCCTAAGGTGTCATTTTCTCTTTGGTGCCTGCTGACAGCAGCTCCTGTTGGCCTCCTCAGGGTTCTCTCTTCCTTGTATAGCCAAAAAGGTTGTCAGTATTCTTTTTGGGGAATTTTTTGGGGTCTTCTATGTAGAGAATTGTGTCATTTACAAATGATAATAGGGCTGGTCGATTGTTCAGCGGATTAAGCGCCTACAAGCAGGTGCATGGACCAGGGAGTGGGGGTGAGGTGGGGGGATGTTCAATCCCCAGGTGTGCTGTGCTGACCCCGCCACCGGGGCGTACTGAGACAGCAATTGAGACTGGGTGTGGTGGCGCCAGCTCTTGGGAGGCGGTAAACAGGTGGATCACTTCGAGTCCTACCTAGTAGTGACATCCTGAATACTCTGTAGACCTTCCCTAAATACAACCCCCTCCCCCCAAACCAAATAATGATGTTATGGTTCATGAATAGGTGTCCCCCCCAAAGCCTCATGCAGTCATGGGGCAGCTTCTGGAATTTGTAATTGATTATTGTGAGAATGGGTGCTGCACCTCCCCTGGGGCAGGTGATTTGCATTTCAAGGTAAGGAGGAAGAGAAGTTAGCTGCTTGAGCTGCTAATGCTCTCTCCCTGCACTCTTGCTCTTAGCTACCGCCATGAAAGGTTGTCCTCTGCCATGTGCCACTCTGCCTTGGAGCCAGTTAAGTATGGACTGAAACTTCCAGTAACTGTGAGCTAAATAAACCTTTCCTTCCCTCATTTTGAGTGTTGGGTGTTTGTTCCAGCAATGAGAGCAGAGTAACTAAGACAAATGATAATTAGAGTTCTTTCCTACACATACTCCTTTCATTTTTTCCTCTTGCCTGAGTGCTTTGACTAATGTTACTAGCACCATATTGAATAGTAGCAGTGATAGATATTTTTGCCTTGTTTCTGACTTTAGAGGAGACACTTTCAGTTTTTCTCCATGTAAGATTACATTGGCAGTAGGTTTGTCACAAGTGGATTTTATCACGTTGAGATAAGGTCTTTCTATATCTATTTTATTCAAGTATTTAAAAAAAATTTTTTTGTCTTTTTTTTGTCTTTTTTGAGACAGGGTCTCACTATGCAGTTCAGACTGGCCTTGAACTCACTTTTGTAGCCCAGGCTGGTCTCAAACTCACATCAATCCTCCTGCCTCCCAAGTGCTGGGATTACAGGCGTGAGCCACCATGCCTGGCTCAAGTATTTTTTTTAAAACATGAGTGGGTATTGAATTTTGCTGAAGGCTTTTCCTGTGTCAATTGAGATGATCGTGTGGCTTTTGTCCTTGCTTTTGTTTATGTGATCTATTAAATGTATTGATTTGCACGTGTCAAGACACCTCTACATGCCTGGGACGAATCCTAGTTGGCCGCGATGCGTGAGATTTTGATGAATTGCTGCATCCTGATTGCCAGTGTCTCGCTGAGGATTTTTGCATCAATATTCATTAAAAAGATTGGCCTACAATTCTCTTTTATGGTTGGGTCCTTTCTGGTTTTGGGATCAGGGTAATGCTAGCTTGCAGAGATAATATTGGAAATACTCTTTCCTTTTCAGTGTCATTAAAGCGTTTGAGGGATATTAGCACTAGAGCTTTCTGATGCTCTTGTAGAATTTGGGGGTGAATTCATTAAGAACTGGATTTTTCTTACTTGGAGCTCTTCTCTATTACTTCTTCAGTAATTTCCTGATACTGGATTTTTTTTGGTTTTTTTTTTTTTTTAATATTCTCTCAGTCCAGTTTTGACAATTTATATGTATCTAGGAATCTATTCATTTCCCCTGAGTTCTCTATTTTACAGATGTTTAAAGTAGTTACTAGTTATCTTGTGGATTTCTGCCGGATCCAGGATGATTTTGCCTTTTTCCTTTCTAATTGGATCCATTTGGGTCTTCTCTTCCCTTTTTTTGTAAAATTTGCTATGGATTTTTCTATTTTGCTTATCTTTTAAGAGTACCAGCTGTTTTTTTAAAAAAATGAATTTAGGACAGGGTCTACAGGGTGTGCAGGGTCTCACTATGTAGATTGGACTCATAGTGATCCTCCCTGGCATGGCACATCAGGGATCAAACCCTGGCCGCTGTGCTCTGCTTAAACAGGCGCTTTAGTCTGCTGAGCTATCTGGGCAGCCCCAGAGCACCCGTTCTTTGATTCATTGAGTCTTTTTGTTTGTTTGTTTCAATTTCATTAATTTCTGCTGGGATCTTATAATTTCCTTCCTTATACTAACTTTGTATTTGGTTTATTCTGGTTTTCTAGGGCCCTGAAGTGTATCACTAGATTATTTACTGGAACTCACTCTGGTTTTCTGATGTAGACATTTACAACTATATAGTTCTCCCTTAGGGCTGCTTTTATTGTGTTTTATAAGTTCTGCCACATCATACTGGCATTCTCTTTTGATTCTAGGATCTGTCTGATCTCTTCCTTGATTTCCTCTGTGACTCAGTGATTATTCAAGAGGGTATTAATTAATTTGCATATATTTATATAATTTTTTGTGGTATCTTTTTCCATTGATTGTAGTTTCACTGTACTGGATCTGATAATATACACTGTAGAATTTTAGTTCTTTTGCATTTACTTAAGCTTGAGCTACGGGCTACCACATAGTCTATCTAGGAGAAAGTCTTATGCGCTGCTGAAAAGAATGTATATCTTGGGATTGCTGGGTGGATCACTCTATTGCTATCTATCAAGTGCAGTTTTTCAAAGATTTCGTTCAACTTTGATGTTTTTTTGATTAGCTTAGTTGATCTGTTTTTGACAGTGGATTATTGAGGTCGCCCATTTCAGCTGTATTGGTGTTACCTGACTTTTTATGCCCATTAGTACTTGTTTTATAAAAATGACAACATTGGTGTTTGGTGCATGTAATTGTTATCTCGCCCAGTTGAATTGTTCCTGTAACCAATACATAGTGTTTTTTCTTGCCTCTTTGATCAGCTGTAGCTTGAAATCCACTTTGTTTGCAATTAGGATAGCTTCTCCTGCTTTTTTTTTTTTTTTTCTTAGTTCCCGATGTATGGCCTATTGTTTTCCAGCCTTTGAGTTTTAAATTGTGTATTTCTTTTTTTGGATCAAATGTGTTTCTTCACTTGACCTTAGCCCAAAAGGCTGAGAAGTAATCAAATGTGTTTCTTGTGCACTGTGTATCACTGGGTTTTATTTCTTGATTCATTCTAGTAGTCTGTGTCTTTTGACTGGGGGATTGAGACTATTCTCACTGAGAAGGCATTGACTTATTCCTGCCATCAGAGTATTTTCCTCTTGCTGATTTCTTTCTCCACTTTCTGCTTAACTGCTCACCTTGCCTGGTGTTCATCCTATTATATGTTTTTGGCATCATTAGCTTCATCATTTCTTTATATAATATCCTTGAGAATTTTTTTATGATGCTGGCTTGGTGGTCATAAATTGTGTGAGGTACACTTTGTCATGAAAATACTTTCATCTCTGAATTGATTTGGAAAGAAAGTTTCGCAGAATATGCCAGCCTGTGCTGGAAGTTGTTATCTTTTAAGGCTTGAAACACTTCATTACAAAGTTCTCCTGGCCTTTAAGATTTGGTTTGAGAAGTCGGTTGCATTTTTAATGAATTTACCTTTTTAAGTGATTAGTTATCTTTCTCTAACAGTGTTTGAGATTGTGTTCCTGTGTTAAACTTTTGGGATTTCGACTATAACATTTTGCTTAGCTCAGTTAGCATTTTATAACATAATGTAGGTAGGTTCCTTTTTGATTGAGGCTATTTGAGGTTTTGTATGCATCACTTATTTGTATGTTCAATTCTTCCACAGTATTTGCAAAGTTTGCTGCTATTATTTCTGTAGATAGGTTTTATTTTAATGCCCTTGGTGCTGTCTTCTGCTTCTTCACTTTTTTTCAAGGACCCCTTATTTAGTCTTCTTGTGACATCTAGCAGTTGTTGAATCCACTTTGATGTTCTCTTACTATTTTTAACGTATCTCTGAGTTACCAGGTATTGAAAGCATCTCTCCTAATTTTGATATTCTTTTCTCATGTAGCTTTTCTATACTAGCTACACTGTCTTTTCACTATAAATGACCAAATACCTAAGAACAAAATACAACAAAAACATGAGAAGACAAGGTGACAATGTGCCTCCCAAAACTCCTAACCCCTGCAGCTAATCCACAGTGCACTGGGGAAGAGGAAGGCAAAACCCATGCAGCTGAACGTACAGTTAGTGTATGTTCTGCAAAACTTCTTTTCAAAATCAATTCAGAAATAAGGTATTTCATGACAGGGTACCTCACACAATTTATGACCACCAAGCCAACATTATAAAAAAAGTCTCAAAGATATTCTATAAAGAAATGATAAAACCAACAATGCCAATGTGTTCTTCTGCCACTCATATTTACACTATAATTTTTAATCCCCAATATTTCTATTGGGAACATTTGCATAGTTGCATTGGCTCTAGTTCTTTAATAAGTTGGCCATTGATCTTTTTGTGTCATCCTGCTTAGCTCAGTTAGCTTTTCATGAGTGTGTCCTGCAAGCTCCCTGATCTTTTTGTGTATCACCTCTATTATCTGATTATCATATTTTCTGTAAGCCCGACAAGCACCTCATTGATCTGTTTTTTAATCTGCTCTCTTATCTATTTGAATAATTCAGCTCTGCGATGTTTGCTTTCTTCATCCTCAATGCTCTGTGGATTGGCTCCAGGGGACTTAGGAGTTTTGGGAGGCATTTTTTCACCTTGTCTTCTCATGTTTCTATTGTCTTTTGTGCTTAGGTGTTTGGTTCATGTATAGTGAAAAGACTGTGTAGCTGGTATGGAGATTTCTTCAGAGTCTGCTTTTCAGTGATGCCCTCAGAGATTGTCTAACTATAGTCCTTTGCTTCTATACCAACATCTGATCACCTCTGTTAATATGGGGAGGGGGGTGTAGCGTACTTGGCACAGTGTCCTGTTCTCCAAGAAAAGCAATAATGTTACAAAGGTAATCTGGGTATTAGCATAAGAGGAAACCTATTCATAACAACAGCTATGTGACCCTGGCAACATCAATGAATTAAATCTGCAAATCTGTAATAGCATTCAAGACAAAGTAGATAGCATAAGATAACACAACATAAGAACCAATAATATGATACTGTTAGCCTTAGCAAAGAAATCTGCAGTTAGTATGAACCCAAATATTGACATATATGAAATATCTACTGTATCTCCACTAGTGGTAGAAAATAATTCAATAGTAATAACATAGAATAACAAAATAATAAAGCTTAATATTTACACTGTAAAAGGTATAGGAGGTTGGGAATGGGAGAATGTAGAAAGAAAAATCAAAAAACTAAACAATGGGAGAGGAGTAGGAGGAGAAAAAAGTGAGACAAAGGATCTTATTATGGACTAGATAGGTATTTGTAGATGTAGGTTGAAATAATAGAAAAAAAGAGAGAAATGGAAGATAAAAGCAAAAGGTGGAAAAATATAGGGAATAAACAGAAAAAAAAGAAAAGGAATAACAAAAAAGGATGGAAAAAACAATATCAAAAACAGAGAAAAATTATTATCTATCATTTCAAATGTGTGATTTCCTTCAGGATGTGCAGTTTTGAAGTGCAGCAAATGTCGGTTTTCCCCATCTGGTCCTACAGCGTGCAGGTCTATGAGGGGGCCCCTCACTCCAGGAACCCTCCTTCTCACCCAGGGCTGTGGCAATTGTCCCTGTCCATTGCCTTGGATCGAGGAGGCAATCAGACCTGGGTTCTGCACCCAGTGTCAGGAGGGCAAGCACCTCACATGAGCAAGTCCACGTAGACACTGGTGTGTGGCCAGGGTCCTTCCTGGTCTGAGGTTAAACTCTTCATATATCTCTTTCAAGCCCACTTCCTGTCCACGGCTGTGTCCTGTGTTACCCAGACGCTGCAGGAGGGTCACCCTGGGAGACCTGAGATGAAGTTGTGTTTTAGTTGTTCTGAGTCCCAGATTTAAACAATCACCCTCCTCCCCAAATGCTGTATGACCAAGCACCCCTGCAGAATGGTTCCCCGTTCTGTTTTCACATTTCTCACAGGCAGTAGGCCCTGCTGCTGTTTCTCCCTGGACCTCCAAGCCCTGGGCACTGACCTCGCTCTTGGGGACCAGGCTCTCTTCCTCATGAACCATGAGACCTGGGGACGGAGTCTAACTCATTTTCTTCTTTCCTTGGTGTGGTGGATCATCTTTCCAAGGTCTCTGTAGACTCTAAATCTTCCTGCCAATGCCTTTAAGATGTCTTTTTTTCTGCTTTTCTTCAACAAATTCTTATTTTTCAGAGGGGCTGCATCTTCCGTCCAGTTACCACGCTGCTGTTTTCTTTCTCCTCTCTCCCCACTACCCAAAGCATGTTTGGAAGTCCTCATTTGTCTTTATGAGATGTTACAGAAAATGCGGCGCATGCGGCCGCTCAGCACCACCCAACAGAAAGGCAGCTCCTAAACTCGACCGCGCATCCTCATCACCTTATTCCCTGACTCTGACCCCGGGAGGCTTGTGGCTCTTCCCCTTTCTTGTGAAAGGTCAGTATTTTGAATCGATTCAGGACATCTAGGCAGCCACAATACTGCAGCTAAAGACAGGAAATAAGACTTCCCAAAGTGCTTCAGAAAACGGCAAGCAGGGTGACATGGGTGCGTTCCAAATGAGGAAGAATATTTAGAGAAGGATTAATGGTGACACATCTTTCACGTGATATACATTTTTAAAGTTTAATGCTCCTCTGATGTTTTGGGGGGTCTCCTCGTGATTTTGATCACATACCTTATCGAGGCTTGGACCCCACTGCTTCATTACAGGATGTGACCATCTAAAGACCTGCGATGTGCAGCCAGATGACACTGACGCGCAGGCGCCATGGAGCGCCATTCTAAGGAGGTATCTGTCAGTGAGCTTGGGCCATTCATTCTCTTCGCCCCCACCCCTACCTCCCCTCAGCTTGCAGTCCTTGGCCAATGGCTCAGAGGGGAAGAAAGGAGGACAAGCAGTCCTGAGACATGGAGGAAAGGGTGTGAGGGAGGACTGAGACTCCTCACTAGCAGAGGGGCTGGAGCTGTGCAGGGCCCTGTTCATCACCCAGGGTCCTGGGGTGAGGGCTCAACCTCCTGCTGGTGCTTAGGGACAGGGAGGTGTAGAGTGGCCGGGGGCATACAGAAAGAAGCTCAATACTGAACCCTGGGAACCTAAGTCTCCCCTCCATGGATCCCTTTAGCTAAACTCAGGATTCTGCAGAGTTGGATGGTGAAGCACCGGGGGGTCCTGGGGGTGGAAGGCCGACTCTTTCCCACATTGTTTCCCAGCCTGATGCTGAACCTCTCAGTGTGACTGTAAGTGTCACTTTATAGAAGTGAAAGGACTCGCCCTCCCCTCTACCAAACATGCTGAACTTCTTGCCAGCTCCATAGGATGGGGGCTCAGAGTTGATTTAAAAATGAGCATTACACATTTTACAAATTCCATTTTGCAGACTGCATCTTTTAAGTACAGCTATCATTTATTGAATCTTTCCTATCACCAGTCACTGGGCCAAGTATTTCCACTTAGTGTTGCCTTTATCCTTCATGGTAACCCCATAATATTAGGTACTAGGATATTTTATAGGGGGAGAAACTGTGACTTAGAAATCCTATGCTGCTGGTGGCCCTCCAGATCCTGACCCATCCCCCCTTGAATTTTGCCACTTCAGTTTCCATGGGTTGGACTTCGCGCTCTGCATCTGTTCCCTCGGACTACTGGGGTCCCCATACACTACAACCCAGAAGTGCCGGGGAGTTACTATGCCTGCAGTAGCACCCTAATAATAACAGTATTAATACCCCAGTTCTCTTGTGCTCTGGGTGAGTTGCCACCCAGACAGTGATCCGTGTTGGTTGTGGAGTGGCAGCTGGCTCAGTTGCCCAGGTGACAGTCCCTTTACACCCACCCTGTGTTGGTTCCTCCTCTCTGCAGGTGCCTCTCAGGGTCGTCATCTACATCAGCTACGCGCCCTGGAAGCCTTGTCTTCTAGCATGTTTCTGAGGGCTACCGATTAAGGCCCTGGTCTCAGTGAAGTGGCAAATTGCACCGCTGGATCATGAAGCCTGCCTGGCCCACCCTGAACCTGTGCATTTAGCCACAGCACTAAGAATTCTCTTTTAAACTTGACAAACCAGCGTCTTGGGTGCGTGCAGGCATACCAGGATGTGCAAGCCCGCTGCCATGAGACCAGCTTATAGGAGAGCTGTAAACTCTGCAGCCCCTGGGTCTTCTTTATAATGGAGCAGCTTCCATGAGCACAATCCCAGGGGCTGTGTTCTGCTCTTCGGAGACCAGAGTGAGGGAGGGCCGTGTCACTCTGAGCAAAGGCCTGCATGCTGCGTCGAGCTTAGTTAACATGCCACCTGAGTACATCTCCTCCCAGCTGGCCATCTCTCAACCGGGCGATAAAGTAATTTGACTAGGGCTGTCTTCCAGGCTAGAGCTCCTGGAGGTCGCTTCCCATTTATCACTGAGGAAGAATTGGGGTCTGAAGCCCCTGGACTGCCAGCAGCATCCGGGCTGCACGTCATTGATCACTGAATGGGAGAGCTTCGTGATGGTAACAGAGGCAGGGCCCGCACTGCGCTCCAGGCACCGTGAAGGCTCATCTCCAGCCGGTCCGGACTGACGTGAATTCACAGGCGCTGTGTTTACTCTCTGGGAGCGAGGTGTGATGGGTTGCGCCCTGGGGAACTCCTTCCACCTGCGGATGCCTGTTCTGCTGGTCTGTCCTGGTGTCTATCAACAGAGAAGAAATACAACAAAAGAAATATATTTTTGAGCATTACTGCTATGGAAACACATTTTTCGTATGTGTAGGGTCTGCCAATTTGTTTTCTAAAGGCTTTGATAGTATTTTCAGATTTCTAAGCCATGTAGCAGGGCTCTGCTGCAACAATTCAAGCCTGTCCCTGTAACCCTTCAGCAGCCCGTAGGCCATCCAGATGGGCCAATGAGTGTGGCTGGGTCCTGATAACACTTTTACTTACAAATAGGCAAAAGGTTGGGTTTGGTAGGCCAGCTAGCCCTGGCCCGCAGGATCCAGTCTTTCTTTCCCTCTTACTGTGCCTGATTTTTACTTCACTTCTCCCACATATCCCCTGTGGTTCTGGGATATTGACTCCACCCACTCCCCCATCAAAGGTGAATTTTGATTGGCTTAGGCCAGTGGGTACTTTCTATCCTTTGGGAGCTCAAGATTGGTTCAAAGGGTGAGCATGTGACCTATGTTATCCAATCACTGAGTCAACTTCAATGCTCTTTCTTGTCACATCAGGAGGAAGCCATTCTTATTTCTAGGTTGTGTGGGCTTCAAACAGGAGGTCTTGCTCTTTTCTTTTCTGGGGAAAGTCTGTTTGTGGATGAAATCAACCACTGTGAGGAAGTTAGGGTTAAGTGAATTAGCAGCCAAGAGTGAACCTTGAGATTTCTGTGTAAGGTTTTTTTTTGGCCTGCTCAGCCTGCCTTGGGTACGGGGCTGGCATGGCATGTGATGCCAGGGATTGAACCCGGGTCCCTGCATTTGCCTAAGCTTGACTAAGCGGGTGCTTTAGACTGTTGAGTTATCTTGCCAGCCCAACAGTAAGGATCTTAACAGACTGTCATGAGACTAAATATTGTGGTTTACAGGTGTCATCTAATTTAATAGTCATAACAATGCTATGTAGGACTGGCCTGATAGCTCAGAGGACTAAAGCACTGCTTAGGCAGAGCACAGCGGCCAGGGTTCGATCCCTGATGTGCGGTGCTGGCCCTGCCCCAGGACACACTGAGACAGCGACTGAGACTGGGAGTGGTGGAGCGCGCCTGTAATCCCAGCACTTGGGAGGCTGAAAACAGGAAGATCACTATGAGTTTGATCTGTGTATCAAGACCCTGAACACTCTGTAGACCTTACCCCAAGTACAAACAAACAAACAAACAAACAAACAAACAAACAAACAAAAATGGGGCCAGGGAGAAAGCTCAGTAGAATAAATACTTGCCTGGCAAGTGCAAGGACCTGAGTTCAATCCCTGGTTCCACAAAACAAACAAACAAACAAACAAACAAATAAATAAATACAAACAAAACAAAACATAACAATGCTATGCAGAAGGTCTTCTCTTTTTAGTGAATGTTGACACAAAGTCAAAAAAAAAAAAGAGTAAGTGACATGTTTAGAAGCTCAAGATAGACGTTTTCATGCATGACTACCTGGGGATCCTCCTCCATCCCCGTCTTCTGGCGAGATGCCCCTTCCCTCAGTGCTGTAATTAGTGATTCTGAATGGCAAGCAGCATGTGAGGCAAGCCCAGCCAAGCCGAATTCCTCCCTGGGACTTTTCTTGCTGGTGATGGAGGAAAGGAATTTTTTTTCCTCCAGCTGTGCAGCTCCCTTTCTGGAAATTTCTTTTCTGCCCTATCCACAGATTCTAGGGAAGGCAGCCACATCGTGATGGGAGCCAGTCTTTGGGTTTGTTGACTGGCTTAATGGTGAAAACTTGACCCCATCTCCTTAAATTCCGGTCAGTCCTGGGTGGCTTAAAAATATATCCATAAGTTCTTTAAAAGGTGACGCTTACAGTCCCTTGTCTTGAATGTGACAGTTGGAAGGGGGAGGTTTTTCAGTTGTTAAAATCATATTCTTTATTCACGTATGTATTTTCTTTGTGATATCATCATCATCATCATCATCATCATCATCATCATCATCATCATCATCATCTTTTTGAGACAATGTCTTGCTATGCAGTTCAGGCTAGCCTTGAGCTCACTTTTTGTAGCCCAGGTTGGTCTCAAACTCACACGGATCCTCCTACCTCAGCCTCCCAAGTGCTGGGATTACAGGCATGCGCCACCATGCCTGGAGTATGATTCTTTTATTTTAAAGAGAAAAAAAAAAAAACCAAAACAATAAAAGTGATATAGAATTCCAAAACAAGATGGTAGGAAATTAACAATGGTTATTTTATCGTGTACTGTTAGCTTTGACCATTTGTTTGTTATTAGCCACAGGCATGAAAAATTGATCAAACAGTATAACAGCTCCTTTCAATGAACTAACGGCACTGAGTAGTACAATTACCTTGGCTGTCTTGTGTATCTGTATATAGCTTCCTTCCCCTTTCTGCTTTTCTCCTCCCCCCCATCCCAGTTGTTCTACTGATCAGTTTCTTTCCCTTTCACAATATCTATTGTATCTTTTGGATTTTATTTACTCTTTCAATTTCTTACACTAGTGAGATACTACGATCTTTACACATGTGAGTCTGACTTATTTCACTTACGAGTATGGTCTCTAGTTGCATCCGTTTACCAATAAAAACCTTGAGTTTATCTTTCTTTATAGGTAAAAGATTGTATAAAAATACTGCGTCTTTTTAAAAATCTATCCCTCAGTTGATGGGCATTTGCATTGTTCTAAAGATTTATCTATGACCAATTGTGCTGCTATAAACATGGCGCCCATAGATCGCCCTGTGATAAGTTGTTCAGTTTTTCTGGGAAATGGAAAGTACAATCCCTACTTTCCCTCTTGACAGAGGGAAAGCTTGTCCACTTTTCACCAGTTTGGGGAGCACCCTTGTGGGTTTTCTTTCCCATGCTTTTGGACACCTGAGTATATCCATGTGCCTGTGCACAGCTTTGCATTTCTTTGCTTTTTGATAACGCTTACTGTATTATAACTAGGTCTAGTGCACACGCGGATATGTAATTCAGTTTTGGGAGAAATCCTTATTATTGCAATTGAATGTTACCCATTCCTCTGCTTGTGGGCATTTAACCATTTCCAGCTTGTTGGGGGTGCCCATTCGTACTGTGCATGCCCCTGTCTGTGTAGATTTGCACACATGCATTTCTGTAGAAAAAGTGGAGCCCAGGACTAAGTCAGGAGGGCAGAAGCTCATGCAGGTTTGGAAGTGGGGTGGGGCCTGTGAGCTCCTCAGACAAACCTGAGGCAGTTCGTGGTTTTCCAGGTGGTTTTGAGTATCTTGGCCCCTCTGTCTTGTCAAGATAGGGCAATCTAGTTTTGCTCTTTTTTTTTTTTTTTTTGTGGGACTAGGGTTTGAACTCATGACCTTGCACTTGCCAGGCAGGCACTTGTGCCACGGAGCTATCTCCCCAGCCCCTAGTTTTGCTCTTTTGATTGGCTAAATGATGCTTTTTTGTTGTTTCAATCTAAATTTCTTTAATTTTTTCAACTCTCAGACAAGTTTCTCCTTTTGCCGGAATTCCCCTCGCTCACCTACTCTGACCATGTAAGGTGGGCACACACTGAGCCAGTCTGTCTAGCATGGGTGTAACCCTGGACATTTAATGAAGTTACAGATGTATTACTGCTCAATCATTCTTAAAACATTTATCATTTAAATATATTTTTAAAAATCATTTATTTATTTATGTGGTACAGTGTCTTACTATGCGGCTCCGACTTGTAGTGATCCTCCTGTCTCAGCTTTCCCCATGCTGGGATTACAGGTGTGAGCCACCACGCCTGGTCTCGGTGGCCGGCACGGCCCATGGTGTGCCATGCCAGCCTGTGGTACGCTGTGGCACAGGGTACTGGGGAGCGAATCTGTGTCCTTGTGCTTGCCAGGTAGGTGTTTAGACTGCCAAGCTATCTCCTCAGCCCTGTTATTGCTCCATCTTGGAGGACTGAATGCCACTTGTCCCTCTATAACGTTGGGGGACCCTCAACCACTGGGGAAAAGGCTAGTGTGGCTCATTAGTATGCTAGTGTCATTTCCTTCCTTCTCCTGGGCTAAAGCCGCTGCCAGGATTCCTTTCGTACTCCAGGTCTCAAGACTGGGCTCCCCAAGTGTGTAATTAGCACAACCAATCCTTAGGCGGAAGTGCTGTATGAGAGGAAATTAGGAAGACGGCTTTGATCAGTGTTAGGAGGTGGTAGTGCTCTGGGAATTTCCTTTTTGAAGTGTCCCTGGGGAATCAGCTGGTGGTGGGTTTGGCTGAGAGACTGGGGTAAGAGTGTTTAGAGGAGGACGGGCTCTGCAGGATGTCAAGGGCATCTTGAGCCCATGGTAATGGTGCAATGAAGACCCAAACACAGATGCCAGAGTCAGGATGAGGGGGTGAGTGTAGCCACTCTGCAATAAGGGTTGGAGTGATGTAAGGATGGTAATGTAGTAGAACAGATAATAAACATAACATGAAATATGCAGTGTTACTGAGAAAACATGCTTTAAGGGCTGGCAAGATAACTCAGCTGACTAAGCACCTGCTTGTCCCTGGCGAGCTCAGGGACCAGGGTTCAATCCCCAGTCCCGCGTGCTGTATCAGCATTGTCCCTGAGGCATACTGAGCCAGTGACTGAGTCCGGTCGTGGTGGTGCATGTCTGCAATCCCAGAGCCAGGGAGGCTGAAAACAGGAGTATCGCTACGAGTCCAAGCTGTGTAGTGAGACCCTAGATCCAATGCATAAAATGAAAAGAAAAAAGAAAAAGATCAGTTTTTGAACTTTTACTTAAGAGTTTTTATGAGCCCACTAAAAACATTATGGAAGTTGGCATGGTAGCGCATGCCTATAATCCCAGCACTTGGGAGGCTGAGGTAGGAGGATGGCTGTGAGTTCCAGGCCAGCCTGGACTACAGAAGTGAGCTCAAGACCAGCTTGAACTGCTGTTGCCCCCTTCTGTCTATACACGCATGCACACACTGTTGATTCTGACTAATACAGCTGACGGTCCTACTCTCTAAGTATGAGAATTTTTGTATTCCTTGGCTTTATAATATTCCAGACCTTTTCTATGTATTCACATAACCACAGTACTTTTTCACCTAACAAGATGTAGTATAATAAATATACTTAAATAATTAATATTTTTTCAGTTTTCCAGAAACTATTTCCTTTATGTGTTTTTTCTTTCTTTCTTTCTTCATTTCTCTCTCTCTCTCTCTCTCTCTCTCTCTCTCTCTCTCTCTCTCTCTCTCTCTCTGTTTGTCTGTCTCTCTTTCTTTTTCTTTTCTTTCTTTCTTTTTTTGTGGGACCAGGGTTCTAACTCATGACCTTGCACTTGCCAGGCAGGCACTTGTGCCATGGAGCTATCTCCCCATCTCCTTTTTCTTTTCTTTCTTTCTTTTTTTTTCCTTTGAGACAGGTTCTCACTGTGTAGTTCGGGTTGACCTTGACATAGCCCAGCCTGGCCTGAAGCTCCTGTGTTAGGTTCCCAAGTGCTGGAATTACAGGCATGCACCATCACACCTGGAAGATTCGCCATGCTGGCTTCTCAGCACAAGAGAAGAGAAACTGCCTCAAGGTCTCAAGGTGTGTTGCTGTCAATCAATGGAAAACCACTGAGGGATTTCAAAGCAGGCATGGGACACTGTGCGCAGTGTGGTGTAGGCAGATGCCCTGGGCTTGAGAAGGTAAGAGCGGAGGTGGGGTGGCCAGCTAGGGTGTGGTCATAGCACTGGAAGAGAGAGGTGGTCTGGTGTGGAGTGCTGGAGAAGGAGGTACAGATGGACCCCAATACCCAGCAGGCAGAGTGAGATGGGAACTTGGGAGGGGCTTAGATGGCTCTGAGGAGGAGGAGTGGGACAGAGAGAAGGTGGGAGTCATGCTCAGCTCCAGGGCTTTGAGAAACCTGCAGAAAAGGAAGAACACTGGGGGAGAGACATCAGGAACAGGGTGCACATGCTCTGTGGGGTTTAAGGCATCTTTGAAACAACCAAACATCTAAGTGCTATCATCAACTGATGATGAGTTTCTTTTTTCTGCTGGGTGGGAGCTTAAACAATTTCTAAAGGTGATTTTATGACCACAACCAGGAAGCCAACGTGGAGATGGATAGAACAGCAACTCTAAGATGGAAATCCAACAAAAATTTTGTTCAACTCTTGTACGCATGGCCAAGACTTGTCAGACAAAGGAGATTTGGTTGGGGACAGAAAGAAATTCTGCACCCAATTCTTCAAAGATCCTAGAATAGTAGTCATTCTATTCAATGCAGTTCAATAGAAACCCACATTTATTGAATGCTGAATTGTGCCTTCTTGGAAAAGACCCAGAAGGCATTAGCAGGTGGTCTGGAGTGGGAAGACGTTATGTTTGGAGGCAAAGACAAAAAGAAAATTAACTGGGACAAGTAATCAAAGCTAAATTAAACCCACATGCTAAGTACAGGTTCTACCGAGTGATTAGGATTAAATAGAAATATCTGTTTTCCTCCCCCCCCCGCCCCCGCCCCCACTCTCCGACTTCTTCCTAGTGTTGTTTTTTCCACCTGAAGGTAAAGACAGCCTTAACAACCACCTCCGTGAATGATGTGGACTTCTCTCGGAGTTTTCAATTTGGCTGTATTGATTTATAAGGTCTTTTCAATTACTGAATTCTTCTCGGTGGCAGCGTGGAGGGCCCGAGTACGTGAGGACCATGCTCTATTGATCCCAGGTACTCAGAAGGGAGCATTTGTGCATCTGCTTTAGATTGATGGAGTTGCCAATAATGAAGCTTCCCACGCAACATTTATTAAATGAAAATCTAGAATTCATTAACACAGGAACTTGTCTCATATTAGAAAAGAAGGGAGAGGGTGTGAGCAAAAAAAAAAAAAATAAATAAATAAAGGAAATACAGTAGTTACCATGAACATAATATATGAAGCAATTTGAATTCAAGGAGAGGCAATTTGGAATCTTATTAAATTTTCGTCTCTCCTTTTATTGTGCGAGCACGGTTGGGTGGCTTGTGGGGGGCCATCCATCAAAACACAGGTATGTGGGAGGGAGGGACAGGGCTGGAGAAAGAGGCCAGTGCCCAAACTCTTGCACTGGTTGAAATGGGACACTTAGCCTGGACTGAACATCTGGTGGGCACTCAATAAAAACGAAGGAGGAAGAATGAATGATTGAATGAATGAATAAATGAATGGATGAGCGGAGGGACCGCTGTGCATTAGCTATGGATGTGGAGAGAGGCTGAAGAGGCTGGCTCTGCCCAGCGCCTTTCTCCACGCCTAACTCCTCCCCTCACTTTCTTCTCACTATATATTTATTGAGAATGAGCCACATACATGCTGCTAGAGCAAGCACTGGATTAGTCTCCTAGGGGTTGTCTTAACAAATTACCTCCAGCTGGGCCCAGCTTCCGACACCAGAGCTCTACTCTCATAGTCCTGTAGAAGTCCAAAATCAAGGTGTTATCTGGACCATGGCTCCCCAAGGGAGAGTCTTACCTGGATGCTCCGAGCTGCTGGGGGCTCAGGGTTCCTTGGTTGGTTTCAGTGCAGCTCCAAGTTTTGCCTCCGTGGCGTCTTTACCATGTGTCAGTATCTCAAGTGTTTCTTCAAAGGACACCAGTCCCTGACTGTAGGGCTCGCTCCAGCCCAATAAAACCCTGTGTTAGCATGGTAGCATCTTCAAAGACCCAGGTTCCTAATAAGGGGGATTAGTTAACCCATTACAAGAGCTTGGGGGGGGGCACACAGTTTGGTGTCCACTTCTGGGAGCTAACAGTGAAGGGGGGGAGATAAACGCACACCCTCCAGGTAGCTTCCAGCTTAGGGTGAAGCTGGCTGGTGACCAGCTTGATCTTCCTGCAACTTGAAGGGACGGAAAGGGTGTTGCCGGTGTTTACAGGGAGGAGGCAGAGGTTCCAGAGGTGGAGTCACAGGCAGTAAGTGCCAACCTGATTTCTCTTACATTGCAGGTTGTGGGGAAGTTAGAAAATGGAGAGAAGCAGCAAAGAAAGAAAGAAAGAAAGAAAGAAAGAAAGAAAGAAAGAAAAGAAAGAAGAAAGAAAAAGAAAGAAAGAAAGAAAGCATAGATCACAGAATTTAACCCCACAGAGGCAAGACTTGGATGTAGTGTGCGATCCTTCTTGAGCTGCAGTGGATCTTTTTCAGTCCGTGGAGCCCCCTGTGCCTAGTTCTGAAGCGGGCCACGCTCCCATCCCTCTGCCCCTCTGGTTCCAGGAAGCCACGCTCGGTCATTCTCACCCAGAGCTGGCTTTGGTGAACAGGCCACCAGCCCTCTTCCCAGAGGCTGGGAGTAGAGACCAGGAGCTTCCGGCCTTTGTCTTGCTGATATCTGAGACTCCAGAGCAGTCCACACTGGAGCACTCGGCAGCCTCAGGGGCTGAGGAGAGCGGTGGGCAGTCAGTCGGGGAGGAGGAGACCAGCTGCCAGCCAGTTTCAGAGTTGACCCTTATAGTCCAGCCTCGTCTTGCCCCTGAGTTCTCTGCATCGCTCCAGGCAAACCTCCCTCTTTGCAAATCAGTGACAGACGCTCCTTGACCTCTTGCTGCCACCTTAGGGTGCCCGCACCCTCTAGTAAACCCGCTGCAGGTTGAAACTATTGTAAGTCAAAAGTGCACCTGCTGCCCCTCACCTATGGCACCTCACCTACTGCACGTCCCAGCTGAGCACTGCAGCGCCCTCTAGAGGAGCCACGGTTTCCCCTGGGGACTTCGAGGCTGATCGGGATTGCTGGTTTCCTGCCTCTGCTGCGCATCATGCGAGAGGATTGGATCACACATTATCAGCTTGGGGGAAAGACCAAAATTCAAAATGTGAAATTGAAATAGGGTTCCTCCCAACTGCGTGTCACTTTTGCTGAATTATAAAGTGGGAAAATTGTAAGATGAATAGTTGCTATAAGAGAGGGATCGTCCATAGTTTGAAAGGGTTTCTGCTATCTGCTGTCAAGAGTCCTAAAGCAAGGGGCTGGGAAGAAAAAGCTCAAAAGTACTGGAGACTACTTATTCCAGAAAGACATTTATTATTTATTTATTTATTTATTTATTTATTTATTTATTTACTGGGGGCCCCGGGAAGAAAGCTCAGTAGAATGAGCACCTGCCTGGCAAGCACATGGTCCTGAGTTTAATCTCTGGTACCGGGGGCAAAAAAAGTTTATTTTCTAAGATGCCTAGTGAAAGCTTGTTCTGGAAGGTGGCTCTCAGACAGTTCAGTGTCACCAAAGGGAAAGGCATTTGCTGTCTTTTTTTTTGTCACATCTTTCCTGATGTGTGGGCGATGACTTCTCTCATGGTAGCAAAGGGGCTGCTGCAGCACCAAGTGTTGCAGCCTCACATGATCATGTTCAAGGAAAGGATAGCCATCCAGAACAGGAAGGGCCTTTTCTTTACGTGTACCTGTATCTTTTTTTTTTTTTGGACAAAGTGGGAAAACTTCTTCCTAAAAAATCTCTGAGAAGCTTTTCCTTGTGTCTTATTGGTCAGGTCTGGGTTATTTGCCCTATTTCTACACAACAACTATGCTGGGTTTAGACAAATCTTAATTCATTCTCCAGAGTGAAACATGTTTATTCAATAGAGTGAAATCAGGGCCCTAGAATAAGGGAGGAGAAGGGTAGATGCTCCTTGGGGTACCCTAGCTATTCCACGAGCCCTAACTAATAAGTGGCCTATCGTGTTTTCCATTCGGGGATCCTCTCCTAAAATGCTGTGGCCATCTTTTTGCCTTGATAACCCATGAAAGGCACAACCCCTCCTGCTGCTCCACAGAGCAGCCCTTCTCAGCACAGGCGCTCCTTCAGTGACTTCCTCTCTTCTGTTCTCTGACACCCCCACTTCTCCTTCTGTTGCCCTGGCAACGATGCAGTCTCTGACCCGGTTGTTAGGGACAACTGTGTCTTTGTCTCCCCTTCCCACCTCTTTGTTAGAGACCATTTCTTCCCCTGCCTCAGGCGAGACTTGGTTTCCTAGAGAGGATGGTGAGCATCCTCTCTACGGAGGCCTCCTGCCCGCCCTTCCCTGGGGCCCCTGGGAGGACATATTCAATGCCAAGGCTTTGAGTGGGCGACTCACAGGGTCTGAGGCAAGAGGTTGCAGAAGTGTGAGGGTGGAGCCAGGTCCTCTCCTGACGCTGGGAGCTGGCGAGGGGGCCTGGCCCTGGCATCCTTCCCCGTGGTGCCCTCAGTGAGCCCCTGCACGAGAAGTGTCTTCTGCATTCCCAGTGGGCACTGGCTGCAGGAATGGAGGGCAGGGGCAAAGTGGCATCATGGTTCAGCGCCTGGGCTCTGGACTTGGGCCAGCCTGGGTCTGAATCCTGGCTCCGCAACACAGTAGCAAGACACTTAAACATAGTGGCTCTTGGGACCCTCACCTGCAGGACAGGGGTAATAATACCCATACCTGTGCGTCTCCAGGATGGCCAGGGGTGGTGGGCGGTGTGGTTACAGAGCCTGGCATGGGGGAGACACCGGTGGGACAGCTGCTGCAGGTGCTGTGGTGGTGTGCTCTCAGGCACTGGCTCCTCTCCTTGACCCCCAGTTCTATATGGAGGAGGGAAGAGGGACAATGGTGCTCATCAGTGTCCCCATGTCCTGTGCTTGGTTCTGAGGCCTTGCAGTGCCCTGGAGAGGCACAGGCAGGGGCCCTGCCACCCGGCGGCAGAGGCGCTGACCTTCGGGGGTGGATGTCTGTGTGCCCTTCTTACCAGCGCTCCACCTGGGGCGCCCCTGGGAATCACAGAGCTGGGAGGGCAGCACAGAGGAAAGGGGAATGATTAGGAACAGGGATTCTGTCAGGAAGAAGCGAAAACCAGAACAAGCAGAGAGGTGATCTTGCTATCTGAGGCTGCAAGGGGCAGGCTTTCATTGGGCGTCTCTGGGAGGCCCCAAGAGTTGTTCAAATGCACCCTAACAGAGACAGAACAAGCCCAAGCGTGTTCTTGTGAGAATGGGGCTCCCCTGGGCTGGCAAACATGAGCTGTACTGAGGGATTCTGGGAGCAAAGGCTCCTCAGAGTCTCCCTGCATGCGGACTTGAGTAAGCAGGTGGGCCAGGCTGGAAGGATGTTTGGAACATTCGGGAAGAGGGAGCATTGGCCTGTTTGTGGTTGACGTCAGCTTGGAGGGGCGGAACAAAGGCTCTGAACCAGAATGTGTGAGCTTGACTCCAAACCCTTGCCAGTGGCTCAACCTCAGGAATGTCCTTGTATCTCTCTGGGTCTCAGTTTCCTGATCCATAAAATGGGCGTGAAAGGTAGTTGTGCCTACCTCAGGGTGCTGACACAGGATGAAACGTGATGTTAGTTATCCCAGACGTTCTGCACTATGGGCTTGCGAGACGATGTGGATCTCTGCACCCATTTGAAAGAGGGAGAGATTGTAAGCATCCTCTATACCTCTGTACGGAGTCCTCCTGCCCGCCCTTCCCTGGGGCCCCTGGGGAAGGCATATTCAATGCCAAGGCTTTGAGTGGGTGACTCACACAGTCCAAGGTTGCAGAAGCATGAGGGTGGAGCCAGACCCTCTCCTGATGCTGGAAATTGCCGAGATTTAGATAACCCCGCAAGGGCAGATGCTAGGTCCAAGGTGGGGCGAGAGCTGGGAGTCCCACCTGGGTTGCCCTGACTCTGTCTGAACCGCATGGCCCAGCGGCGTTGCATGATCCACACAGTCCCCTGATGAGTGGAGAGGCCGCGGGAGCAGCATTCAGAGGCTGTCTGCGTTCTCTTAGATCTTTTCCCCACTTCATGTTCCCTCTCAGGCTAAGCTTCTCCAGGCTCCTGTTCTTCCCACAACCCCTCAGAAGCCCTCAGGAAGGGTAGAAAGCAGGAGCCTGGGTGGCAGGCCATTCAGCTGCTCCTCTGGTTGCTGCTGTGGTTGAGTGACTCCAGATTGGCTCGAATTTCCAGTCAGAGCCAAACCGCATCTCGCCTTCCTCAGCGGCCAGGCCAGCCAAGTGAGGCTGCGTGTGTCAGCCTCGAGGAGGCTAACGACTGCTCAGTGGCTTCCGATTATCAGCTCACTGTTGGAACCTGCCAGCCTGGGAAGGCTGTGTCAAGATGGTGCCCTGTCTGGGCCAGGGAAGGTTGGGAGGTGAGCGAGGGTCAGCCCCCCACAACTGCCCCAGGGGTCTCCATATCTTTGTCACCTGACTGAAAGACTGTGACACAAGAAATGAGTAGCAGGAAAAGCCAAGACGCCGTTGATGTCTGTGGGCTTGTGGACCATGCGGTGCTGGGACAGAATTACTAACTATGCATGCGAGGCAGGACAAGGTCATAGTGAGGGACAGGCCTCCGGAGGCAGAACCAGGTTGTCGTGACCTTGCGTTTTATTTAGAAAGGAAGGACTTGCTTATTTATAAAAAAGAATAATGCTACCTGTCTTGGAAACTTGTCAAGTGACTTACATGTGTGAATACTGATAAAAGTCTCAGGAAGGCACCGAGAGCCTGGGAAATGCTCAGTATGGTCACCTTGGGTCATTTCTACTCTCTGCTTGATTCTTAGCCTTCATCCCTGGTCCCCAGTCCTGGCCATTTGACATACACTTGTCCTGCGGTACCCAAGCTTATGCTGAGTCCTGTATAACCCTTGTATGTCGAGGGCTTTCTCTTTCACCTCTCATGGGGTCTTGGGACCCTTAAGACATGGAGAGATCTGTAGGGTGGCTAACCTGCATGTCTGGCTGGACCAGGGGGAGGATGCAGGTAGCATTAGGGCATTGGGCCTGAAGAGTGACAACTTTGTTTTTTGGATGTGGGGCTTGAACCCCCTGTGACAGACATTTGAACCCTCTTTGAAATGCTTTTATTATCTCACCTTACAAGCCTTTCCCTTTTCAGGCAGAGCTTGTTGGTTCTGTTCCTCCTCTTTCATTCTGTCGTCTGCTCTCTCATTCCACCCACCAATAAAAAGGCAACCATATTCTTAAATTTTCAACAGTGATTGGGTGGGAAGTGGACACATGACTCAAGCTGACCAATCAGAGTTGTTCTTTGGGTGGCGGGGGAGGGAGAACTGGAAAACCTTACTACACAGATGATCTGCAGAGGGCCTCAGTGATGAAGGGCAGAGAGGAGAGCTGCTGTCTGACCCTTGCTCAGTAGGTTTCTTTCACCCAGCCAATCCTTTCCATCTGTGCTGACTCTGCTGTTTGCACCCAATGGACCTGACCAACATAATCTCTTAGGAATTCCTGTCTTGAGCCCTTAAAGAGAGGGGAAGATAGTGTGAGTTTCTTGGTTCTCAGTTTGTGTCCTGGAAAAAGTGTTATATACCCGAGATGGACTGGGCTCTTGCCCATTTCCATTGAAAGGATGCTGGACCAATCCATGGTGAGTCAGTCTTAAGTCAGTCCTCTCAGGGACCATCTGTGATCATTTCAAAACTCAGCTTTGGGGGGCGAGATAGCCCCGTAGACAAAGCACCTGCTTAGGCAAAGTTAGGCAAACCCAGGGACTGTGGTTCGCTCCCCAGCACTACATGCTGTGCTAGCCCCGCCCCCAGGGCTGGCCGAGCTGGCCACAGAGTCTGGGGTAGTGGCTCTGGGGGTGCTGAAAGCAGGGGGATCATCAAGAGTTGGAGCTGTTTAGTGGTACTCTGCAACAACCAAGTACATTAAACGAAACGAAACGAAACGAAACCAAACCAAAACCACTCAGATTTAACCAGTGACTTCCTGGCTGTCCACGGGACTACCTGGCCCTACTTCCTGAGACTTCCAAAGCTCCTCACCACTGCCCCTTGCTTCCTTTTCCTTTTGAGTGGAAGTGCCCCAGCCACACAGCTGCCACATGCAGCCCAGGATTCGTGTTTTGACTCAACCTGACCTCTTTGTACCAGGTGGGGCTCCCCTTTGCCTTGAGCCAGGGGTGACCGGCACCTACTGGACGTTGGGAGTGTCCAAGATAGCTTTACTCCAAATCGTAGTTTTCTCTAGGCCTTGGGCCAGAGTCTTGAAAGCGCTTCTAGGCCTGTAGCTCTGCCTCCTCCTTCCTCCTCCCTCCGTGGTGAGGGACGGCTTGTTCCCTGGCCCCCACCCAAGGAAGCTCTAAGGAAACAGAGGAAGGCAAGGACCAGTGCTCAGGAAGGCTGGTCACGGAGCGTCCCTGAAGCTCATCTGACCTCGGGCACCTCCCAGTTTCCCTTGGGATTAGTAATGAGCCTTTCTACACTCATCTCAATTTTGTCACCCCAGAGCATGCACTGTGGCCCAAGGAAATGCTGCCTGTGTTCAAAGAAGTCTCAGGGGAGTTCTGCTGATGAGGCCATGAGACTTACTTCGGTGGAGAGGAAGGGAGGGGTTCTTCTGGCCGGTGGGCTGTAATCAAAGACACCTGTGGGCTATGACGGAGTTCCCCTACTCTCTCCCAACAAGGGTGGTGCTGTGGTGATAAATGAGTTCTTCTCCCATCACTGAGTGCCCGGCTCAGGCCCAGGGTAGGTCACAAAATCCTCATGTAGTGTGTGTTGGTATAATTCTCCTCTCATGGAGGAGGTCCCTGGCCCAGAGGAATGGAGCTAGAATCTGAACCCACTGCCGTTTAATTCCTGAGCTCAGTTCTTGACCCTCTGGTATGCTGTGATCTCAGAGTTGGCCCTG
>PVKN010000061.1:111935-125158 GCA_004027915.1 Capromys pilorides | reverse complement strand
CAGAGAAAAGAAAGAGAGGGATGGGCATCTGCTTTACTCTGGGATTGGCAAGGCTTTAAGATCCAGATTGCCCTAAGATATCCAGTTGGGCTCAGAAAGTTCCAGATAAGGCCTGACTCTGTCTCCTCTTTGTTCCTTCAGGCAGCCTCTTGCCCTTGCTCCTGACTGCAACATCTGCCAGCCTGACCCCAAAACTTGCAGGAAAGCCAAAATGAATCCAATTCTGAGCCTAGAGTCATGGTGACCCCCTCGCAAAGTAGCTGGGGCTTGGAGATGGCTTCTGAGTGAGAATGCTCTTCAAATCTGGCAAAATGTCTCCTCACAAAGTTCTCCTGCTATGGGTAGGCTGGGATTTCTCCTTGATATAAATTTCTTTTCATCTGTATCAACAGGAGGGGCCCTGTCCCTGAATTATGTTTTTGAATAAACAGCCACACAGGTATACACATACATGTACACACACACACATACACAGGCACACATACCGGAAGAAATCATCCAGACTCAGTTCTGGGGACCAACAGAGCCTGACTCATGGGGAGGGGAATAAAGCGGCATATTTTATGGGTTTCCATCAAATACAGAATTATAACAAAGACGAGGCTGGCTCATGCCCCGGGTAAACAGGAGTTTAGCAGACAGCCCTGAAACTGCTAATGCGAGCCTTGTGCCCATCCAAGCCTGGCAGATTTACTGTGGTGCACAGGCCCCACGGAACGCCAATACCACCTGATTTATACACCCTTGCAAAAAACCTCCCTCTGTAGCTTCAGAGCCTATAATTTATCACGGCTGTTCATAACCATATTGATTGCCTTTAGAAAGGTGGTGCTGTATGCATCGCAAAATCTATGTCTACATGTTAAAAGCGTTTCTGTATAAATCTCCCTTAATACTGCACTGTTTACTGCTTTCATTAAGGTTATGGCAATAACAACTGTATCTCTAAGTAAATCGAAACATTATTTTTTCTGCCCGCCTTAGCATGCTCACTCGATAACTTGGAGCTGGAGCCCAGAGCTGCTGAGCAAAAAGCCACAGCGACTCTGCTGTCTGCGGGAACCTGGTTAGATCTGCACATTCCCATGCGCTTGCGCTGAGTGCCTGCTGGTGTGTGTGCGTGTGCGTGCACGCACGCATGCGCGGCGCCCAAGTGTGTGTGTGTGCTTGGCACTGGTTTGGAATGTGATCTTAAATGCACATTTTTATCAGCCCTCAAAGCTCTTACTGCCCAAGGATGGCAGGGGTGGAACACACAGGGGACATATTGACATGGGCCCAGAATACGAATTTTTCTCCTTACATTCAGAGCAGTGAATGGGTTGAGAAGCTGGCCTTCCTACCTTCACCTTCCCTTTAGTTGCAAGCATCCAGAAGAGGTTCGGGTTCTTTTCCTTAAATAATCAGGCCCGTAAACAAACTCCAGGGGCAGCCAGGCTCAGGGGGCAGTTGAAATTTTAAATGGTTGGAATTAAACCTCACGTCAAATACAATTTATGTCTGGGCTCATGTGCTATTAGTTAACTGGGAGCCGAATCGCGGGGGAACAAACAAACGGAGACAGAACGGCGGGGGATATTAATTGTGTGTGACAACCGGGCTCCAGCGGCCCTCTATCACTGTTACACACTATTACATTTATCATTAGCTCTCACGGAGTCCTTTGCACGGCCGCCAGCCCATCCTGACCAGGGGAGGAGGCCTGCCAGGCAAGAGAGTTGGAGAGGAAATCCAGTGCCACACTAAAAAAAAACAATCCTAACTTGACAGAGCATCAGCAAGATCATTTTGAAGGCCTGTGAATCTGCATCTGCTGTCTAGCTCCCACCCAGAAAGAGGGAGAAGATTTCCTGGGCTTCCTGCCACCTGACAGACAGGACAGCACAGACACTCTGGCCCCTCTGCATCAGTGCTTACAGGAAGCAAAGTAAACATATTGGCCCTGTTCCTTTCCCCTGCCACAGCAGACTGGCCTATGATTAGCTGCCTGAATGCCCTTCTCCAAATAAGCAGCTGTGAGATGCCCCTCACCTTCTACCCTTGTCTGCCAAAAGATAGTGGCAGACCTTAAACATGAAACATATCTGTTCATTTCAGGCAAAGGAGCCCAAGGATGGGGACAAATCCAGCCTGAACAGATAGCCTCTCAAACAATAGGCCAGGGGGAAGTCCACACTTGGCTTCCAAGGAAAGGTCAGCAGGAACTCAGGAAGGTGGACCAGAAGTAGAGCCACAGGAGCCTGAATATTCTTTACTGGGGGAGCTGCCACCCTGTCCACCACAGGTGTGAGGGACAGTCTAGCCTTTTGAGGAGCATGCCCCACTGCCTGCACTATGCCTCTACCAGGGCCCAGCTCTCCTGGCTCCGAAAGGACAGTCAGCAGTGTTAGCATTAGAGACCAGCTAGGGAGGAGAATGTGAGGAAGTTGTATGTCCACATGCGGCATGCAGCAGGGGCCCCATGGGGAGCCCTGTGTTAGGGGTGGTGAGACACCCAACAGGAGAGGCAGAGAGCGCATGCGCTCCAGTCCTCACAGTTTATTCTTTCTTTTCTGATACTTTGTCACCATATCCTGCAAACTGGAAACAGAAAGAAAATGGTGGGTAAGGGGGACCAGAGAAATCAAACAGAAAAATCAATGGTGGACCCCTCACCTGAAACTCTTTTTCCTCAGTAAGGTTGGCTGAGACCAGGCTAGTGGGGTAAATGGGACACTTTTATCCTCAGAACCCAGTCTGGGCCACCCTGAGTGCCTGTCCCCAATCTCAGAGGGGCGGGAGATGCCATGGACTGACCTGTAAGAGGGGGCCTGGACCTGAATTGAGAAGGGAGCAGGTCTGTGAGTCTGCCCAGCCTGGTCTCAGGTAGCTTTGCCAGGGCCTGGCCCCACTCCTACACTTGCTGGTCTTCTTGCTTTGTGACTTTCTCCTTAGCCTAGGACTACAAATCTCTCTCTCTCTCCTAAACCATTCCCTGGGTAGGTTTTATGAGAGAAAATCTCTAGCACAGTAACAAGGCACCACAGCCTTTAAATCTCTGCTCTCCCCAGAGAGGGGCAGGCACCATCGGAAATACAGCTAAACGGGGGAATAATTCATTTAGAATAGGAAAGTGGAGAGCCAGACCCTCAGAAAGCCTGGGGAGGGGAGCATAGGGCTGAGGGAAGTGTGCCTCACTCTCAGTACTTGCTCTAGCCCCAGCTCCCCTAGGCCCAAGTCCAGGTTTGGATCTGCAGCAAAGGGGAGGGTTCAGTGGGTGTTTCAGTGATGGCAAGGCGGAGGATGCAGCTGTCACCTATGGTCTGGTTCCAGAGGTGGTTAAGAGGGCCTTCATGCTAGCCACACCACCAGAGACCACCTCTCACCTGTTGATGAGGTCCTCATTCTCGTCACTCTCCATCTCATCTTCGATGGCAGCCTGCAGATCCCCAATACGCTTGAATGCCAGCTTTAGGTCAGCTTGCAGGCTCTGGTTAGCAGCTTCCAGGCTCTCCAGGTCCATCTCCTAGGAAGAGTGGGAGGGACCCAGTGTGCAGGGGATCCAGAAGGAGCTGTAGTAAGTCTCTGCCAGCTGGGCAGATGCTACAAGTCCTGCTGCTCAGGGCTTGCTGGGTGGTGGCCTCGCCTTGGGGAGACGACTGGCGCCACTCTTGGCACCAGCCTGTGCTCAGGGCTCTCCTACTAACAATAAGCCCAGGCTGAGGTGTATACCTGCTGCTCCTCAGAATCTCTAGCTCAGGCCTGGGGGATGTGGGGAGCATTACCAGTTCATGCTTCTTGCGGCTTGCTTCAGCCTCCTTCCTGGCAAGCTCGCCCATCTCCTCCTTGGTGTCCCTGAGCTGCCGCTGTAGCCTCTTGTTCTGTTCCTTCTCTCGGTTCTCAGCTGCAGTGTGCTGATCCCGCTCCTCAGTCAGTTTTTCCATGTTTTCCTTAAGCCGGTTGGCCAGGCTCTGAGCAGGCAGGTAGGGAGAAAGACCAGTAGGTGAGTCCCTCATCAAATGGACAGGAGAGAGTACATTAGGGTCCTATATCTGGTTCCAGCCAGGCTCCAGCTTCACTGTTCACACCTTTGGCTATATGGCAAGCACTTAAAGCCCTCTAGGCTTCTTTGCTTTTCTGTAAAGTGATGAGGACAATAGCTGCTCCTGGGAGTCTTTGAGGACTAAATAAGGTAATGAATGGGAAGAAAGGGGTGGGACCATGCTGTGGTCATTATTACTGTGTCAAAACAGAGGAAGTCTGCACCTAACATGTAGGTGTCTCTGTGGTGCCTGGGTATGTCATGTAGGTGTCTCTGTGGTGCCTGGGTATGTCACGTAGATGTCTCTGTGATCATCAGGGCAGCATTTCTCAGAGTCTGAACCCACAACTCCCAAAAGTTAGATTCTGGTCTCACAGGTAACTGGTTTATTGAGACTTCCTAGATTAGCAGAAGACTACAGAGTCCTCAGATTTGAAAAAGATTTTCTCTCTAAGACTAATGAGTTTTTCTTCCCCAAGAAACTTCAACAGATTTTCCATGGTCAGGTAGGAAGATGCCGAACAAGAATGACATGCAGCCAGGGGCAGAGTGTGAAGGAAGGACTTCACATCTGGGGCTAATCCTAGTTCTACCATTGACTGACTTCCCTAGCCTTCTTTCCAAAGTAACAGACTCAGCCTATGCTAAGGGCCATTTGTGTTCAACATTGTGAGTCCAACACAGTACAGTCTTACTGAGCAGAAAGGAACCAGGGGTCCATGAGAAAAGGAGAGAAATCCAGCAGATTGGTTCCATATCTACCAGCCCAGTGTCTTCTTCTGCCCTTGACAGCTTTGTGATGGTGGGCAACTCATATAACCTTTTCTTGTACATGTACAGCGGATCAAAATATCACCAACTATTCTGGGGCTCTGGGGGCCAGAAAATGAACTGTGACATTTGCTCTGTCTTTGCTAAGGACTGGGACCCTGCTGAGAGCTTCGGGCATACTTCTTTCCTATGTCAAGGTTACCAGTGCCCGGGGCCGGTGAGATAGCTCAGCGGTCTAAAGCGCCTGCTTAGAAAAGCTTAGGCAACCTCAGGGACTGCGGTTCGATCCCCGGCACTGCATGCTGCGCCAGCCCCACCCCCAGGGCAGGCTGAATCAGCCATAACATGAATGAGTGAATGAATGAATAAATAAATAATTTTTTTTTTAAAAAAAGGTTACCAGTGCCCTTCGATGCCCATGTGTTTCCATCTCTGCTTCCTGGACTGAGGGCGTGGTGGGACAGGTGGCACGGCTGCTTCTCAGCAACCATACCCATGAACACAATTCTCAGACAGGACTGACAATGCTCAGACAACTATTGATAAGCTCAGGAAGTAAAATCTTAAAATAAGGCAAGAAGGGTATAAACCCAGAGAGAGAATTCTGCCTGCCTCTGTTTTCCTATTTGCTGTACTGGATAGGGAGGGCTAGGGCATGCTGGCTTCCAGAGACTGGAACCGAAAGGACTGAATTGGAGGAAGGAGGGTCACAAAGATGAAGAGACAGAGGGGTGTGTGTGTGTGTGTGTGTGCGTGTGTGTGTGTGTGTGTGAAAGAGAGATTAAAGAATGAATGGGAAGGGCAGAAAGGAAGATGGTAAGAAAGAGGGAGAATATGGGAAAGAGGAAAAAATACAAAAGGCAAAGAAAAAATAGAGCGATAACAAAGGAAAATGACAAGAGAAGGAGAAAAAGCAAAGAAGGGCAGGAAAAAAAGGAATGCAAAAAGGTAGGGGAGAGGAGGAGAGAGCTATGAGATGAGAACAGACTTCAACCCTTGGAGCAGTGGCGCCATCCGCTGCATATTTATGACCCTGCCAGAGAGCCGAGTGAGGGGGACAAGAGGGGGGAGCTTGTGGCAGGAAAATATGAAGACGAAAAGCTAAGCTGCTCTGGTCCCTTGGCAGAAAGCAAGCACGGAAACAGAATGCAAAGCAGGCAGGCTCCGTGGTGCCCAGAGAGCAGGCCAGGCGCAGGAGTGGAGCCCCCACCCTGTCAGCTGGCCTGGCAGCTTGGCAGAGGCCTCTGAGGAGTGTCTCTGGCCTGCCCAGCCTGTGAGCGTGCTTAGCTCCAGCCACTGGGGCAGCTCTGCCTTGTTTTCCACCAACCAGGAAAAATGAACCCACCTCCAGCCGCTTCACTTGGGTCCTTTCAAACTCCAAACGTGTCTCCAGCTCCCGGATCCTCGCTTCCTGCCTGCTCACCAGGGACTTGTCCACCATGGACTGCTCCAGGAACTCCACCTGGCTCTGGAGGGCTTGTAGCTGGATAGAGGGTTGGGGAACAAGAGAAGAAAGAATTGAGCCCAGGAAGGGAGGGGGCAGGTGATATCACCACGGTGACCAGAAGGCTGAAGCAGGGAAGGATATACAGGAAAGGGAGGAAGGAGGGGGCCCCTGAGCCAGAAGCATCCCCCACCAGCACTGGGCCTTGGCACAGAGCTTGCCCTTCAGAGAGAAAGGAGACTGCTAAGGACCAGAAAGGGAATAGAAATGTGAGATGAGGCAGCCAAAGGCAGAATGTTTGCTATGGCACTGTGGCTTCCAGCCTAGCTCTTCCTGCTAGTGTACACTGCTCTGTGGAACACTGATGGCAGAGAGATGCTTTCCGTACTGTGCACCTACGGGTGCATGCCCGTAGGAGAGGGACCTGCACCCTCTCCACAGAGAGCCCTGCTGCCCACCTTCTCTTGCAGCTCTTGCTTCTCCTTGTTGGCTTCTTCTAGCTGAGCCTGGAGATCATTCATCTGTGCCAGGTCTCGTGAGGCCTGGGAAAGAAGTGAGAGTGCAGGCACAGGGTCAGCCTAAACGCAAGCCTAGCCTGCCTCCGCCTCCGAGGGCCAGGGGACCCCAGCATCCACACTGCGGAGACCCAAAAGGCTGCGCAGAAAGATGGTCACTGTGTGGAGCACATCGAGAGACTTTGGGGGCGAGGGGTACCTGAGCCACAGCAGCCTTGTGCTTCTTCATCAGCTCATTCATGTCCTCCTGATCCTCTTCTAGCCGATTCTGGATCTCATTCTTTTCACGCTGAAGGCGGCTCAGCTGCTCCTCCAGCTGGACAGAGGTAGAGATGAATCAGAGGGCACCAGATCTGCTGCGCCTGAAGACCCCCCATGGCAAGTCCAAACCTGTCCCTGTGTCACCTCCTCTGCAGAGGGATGGCAGTGGGTTGGGGAGATGATGGGTTCCAGGACTGGAGATGCTCAGGGAGCAGCCTGCTATGTTCTGATCAGGGAAGTGGGGAGAGAGGCTGTCTGCGCAGGACAGGCAGGCCCTGGACTTCTGCACGAAATGACAGCTGCCTTCTGGCAGCTCTTCCAAGGCTAATGAGAAGCCAGAAAAAGTCTGCCCAGAACAAATGACCCGTCACCCTGGCACCATCAGCACAGGTTGTGACCTGCACACACTCTGCTCACTGCGGGCCCCAGGGTTGCACCCCTCAGATTGCTAACACCCCTTGGCCTGGATGCTTCTGTCCCCTGGGACTGCCCACTCCTGTGCCACTCAGCCCCCACACCTAGTCCACTCCTTGGGGGCGGGGAGGAGACAGCCAACAGCAGCTCCGGGAAATGAATGAATCTATTAGCCTGTAATTCCAAACCAAAATGACTGCGTTGGCTCCTTCTCTGCCCAATCCATCTTGTTACTGGGCTGTGGGGAGCTGGGGAAGCCTCTGCCAAGAAATTTATTAACTCGGATTTAAATAAAATGGTAATTTTATAACAGCCTTTTTTAACACAATTAAGGAATTTGAATTACTCACCTGAAAACTGCTGAGGAGCACAAATGTCACGAGGATAAATCAAGCTCGTGAGATTGGCATCTCTCGGCAAGGGTGACTGGCTAGTGGGCCATGAAACCAATAGCTAAACCCAGCCTCCTCCCCGTCTCATTCCTGGTAAAGGTACAAGTGACCACATATGGTGGTGAATTCTTTGCCGATGCATGGGCCGTGGGAGAGGTAGGGAATTAAAAGGGAGGCATTAAATAAAGGCTCTAATTAGTTGCTTCTCTGGCTTGTCAGTGGGCTGGGCAGGGGGAGGGGAGGGAAGCCAAAGCCATTCCATCCTCTTATCGTGCTTCTGCTAATCTTGAGGCACCTGTTTACATGCCTCAGCCACATTAGCTGCCTTTATTTATGGTGCTGGAGTCTGTGGCCAAGCTCACATAAGCAGGTGGTTAAACAAGGAGTTGAGCTGGTCAGCTCCCTCTTCCCCTCCGCTCTCCTTCCAGGCCTCTGTGCTGAGTGCAGAGAAGCAGAGGAAGGGAAGCCATTGCCCTTGCAGAAAGCCCTGGAGTGCAGGGGCCTGTTTGGAGCGAAGACAGCCACTGTCATGGCTCTCCACCTGGTAGCAACCCCAGGAACTCTGCCCTGTATCTTGTGGAGCCTCACCGCTGTCTTGGCCTTGGCGATGTCATCAATCTGCAGATGCAGGTCTTCGATCTCCACCTCCATTGCCTTCCGTGCTTTTACAGCTGCTGCACAGGTGAACTCTGACTCTTCCAGCTGGATACAGAGCCGTCCCCACCCCAGAGTGAGACGTTAGCCATTCCCTGCCAGCAGGAGGGCTGTGCAAGGTGCTCAGGAGGAAAAAGGGGTATGGACACTCTCCTCCTCCTCTCCCTCCACACTTCAGAGCCAGGGTTAAAGCTGTACCCTGGTGCATGCATGGGCATCTCCTCTTGTGATGGGAATGGCTAGGGATATCTTCACCTTGGGCTTGGCAATCAGGCAGTACAGCATACACACACACTGGGGACTAGCTTCTACGATTGCTACCTTCTTTCCCAAGGACTTAAAAGGTACTGAAGAGGAGAAAAATGAATTGAAAAAGCTCAGCAGGTACCTGGTTCTTCAGCTGGGCAATCTCCCTCTTGCTGGGGGCATTGTTTTTCAGGTGGTCCAGCATGATCTGGGCATCTGCCAGCAAAGCCTTGGTGCGCTTCAGGTCCTTCCGCAGCCGCTTCTCTGACTCAAAGTCCCGCTGGCTCACCTGGGCAGACACCAGGGTCAGGGCTCTGGGCTCTACCACAGGGCCTCCTCATGCCATCTCTGACCCGTCTGCTCATCTCTGCTCTTATCCTGAGAGTTCCCTAAATGACTAAGGATACTGGGTATGCCAGGATCATAGCAGCCAACAAGGAAGCATGCCAGTGTGTGGTGATGTCCCCATCCTGCAGCAACGACAGTGAGCGCTGCACAGCACTTCCACCCTGCCCCCTCCCAGCTCTCTGTCCCCAAGAGCCGCATCCCTAGGCCCAGCAGCAGGCGTCCCAGCACACCTGGTCACTAAGGGTGGCGAGCTTGCTCTCCAGCTCCCGCTTCTCCCGAAGTGCCTTCTGTTTGTCCTCATATTCTTCCTCAAGCTGCACTTCCATCTGTTTTAACTGTAGTGACATGGAACAAAGGCTCACTGTCCCTTTAGTCTAAGGGCAGATAGTCCCCTTCCCAGCTGGGTTTCCAGCCCCAGGAAAACAGGGCAGGGTAAGTGTAGGTGACCTTAGGTGGGTCTGAACTGTATTCCAGGTGTCTAGTGTTTCACAGCTCCTAGGCTGGGGATGGCCCCTAAAGTGACTACCTGTGCCACAGTAAACCTCTTTATAGAGTGGGCACCTGGTCAACCATGCTAAATGACTGCAGACAGCCCTAGAACAGCATAGCTGGTATATGGCAGGTTGCTGATTGTACAAAAGGTAGGGGACATAGGTTTTTGGAGGGCCCAAACTTTTCTACAGGTTCTGGAGAAAACATCCCAGTCCATGCCAGCATGCTGAGAGGAGATTCCTGGTCCAAAATGGCAATGGAAAACAACGTGACTAAAATAAGGGAACCAAGTCCCTCAATTTAAAGTAGTGACAAGAGAACAGGTGTTTGTACAGGTTAGGTCACCACCCAGATACCATACCTTCTTCTGACAGGACTGCCGGGCCTCCTCAACCTCCTCATCTCGACTCTCCATCTCTTTAGAATGCGTCTGCCTCATCCGCTCCATCTCCATCTCTAGACGCAGCTTAGCCTGGATGTGGTCAGGAGTAGGAACTGGGTTTCCTTTCCAGAAGGGCTGTGCCACAGTGTGCAGCTCTCCCAAGCCCAGGAGCAGAAAATGTCTTGCCTATCAGTTCCCACGCTCACTCGCACTTTGCTCTGTGGCAGCCATCTTCCCCAAAGAAGCTGAACTCCCTTACTAGATCTCTGGCACAGGCCCAAGGGGAGGCTGCTGGGGGTGCAGATAGTCCTGCAGCTTTTTCACTTGGCCTGCCACCTGAACCAACTTGGTAGCTCCAGGGCTGGCTCGGTGGGCTCATGGCCCTCTGGCTTCAGTGCTTCCCGAACCCCTCACCACTAAAGCTCAACCAAGATCTGTATTTGTGGGAAGCTTAATTGCCTTCACACTGTGGCTGGCCCAGATCAAGTATTCACTCTATGTTCTGTGAGGAGGTGAATGAATGAATAAGCCAGTGATTGAATGTGAACTTTGCCCTCCCCTGGCCCATGCCCTGGTTAGTAGTGGGATGGCAGTGGCTCCTGCCATGCCGTATCCCTCGCTTGACCAAGCCTCCAGCACCTGCTCCAGCATCTGGATAGTTCCCGCCTGCTCATCCAGCTCCTCTTCCTGATCCTTGACTTTGGCCTCTAGGTCCCGTAGCTGCTTCTTGACCTTGGCCAGAGAGGCTTCGTCCTTAGATTCTTGGGAAGAAATGTCCTGGAGCTCAGCTTCCAGTGAGACAACCTTCTGGGTGAAACCTGCAATGTCCATGTCTTTTTCCTGGAGCAAGAGAGAAGATGAGGCTGGTGAGGAGCTGGCTCCTGCCTGCAGGAAAGACAAGGTGCCAAGGAAAGGAGGGCCCACAGACCTCCATTTGCTGCTTCAAGCTGAATGCCTCAGCCAGCAGCATGTCCTTCTCCCGCTGCAGCTTCTCCCGCTGCAGCTTCTCTCGCTGGGCCTCCTCATGTGCTTGTGAGAGCTCGCTGTCAAATCTAGGAGGAGGCACAATGGTCTTAGGCATGGACCCAGTCTGAGTCTCTGGTATACAGCCTGCCAGGAAGTGATGCTATGGATATGGATGGGACAAAAGCAGGGCTAGAGATGGGGTATGGAGCCCTAGCGGGGGACCAGTGGTGAGGTAGGGGTAGCATTCAAATGTCACAGTCAGCTGCTGAGGTTATGCTGAGCAGCCAGGCCTAGGTTGGAGGACATTTCATTGAACCATGTTTTTCACCCTGGGGACCTAAGAGGACCCCATGTCGACGCCTAGGGAAAAGACAGACTCCATTTTTGGAAATTAATTCTCTGCATTTTCCCCTTCAACAGATTAAAGAATAGGGAGTTAGGATGAAGGCAGACTGGACATCAGAAGAGGTAGAAATAGGTGTCTAGCCTCGTCCAACTTATTCTCCACAGGTCAACTTGGTCACTATATGTGGGGCTGCTGGTTGTTGCTCCTACCGCTAGGGGCCACCTGCCCCAGGAGCACCCAGGTCACCCCCAGGACATCGCATGCTGGGCTCAGAGCCAGCACTCCTTCAGGCCCAGCTGGCAGGGTCTCCAATGGGCACACTACTGGGGGCCTCTTTTGTCATCCCTCACTTGCCAGCCTTCCATTTCCCACCCAATGACTCTAAATAAGGAGCAAATTGCTGAAATCCCCCTTAATACCTTCTCTGAATAGCTAAACAGGTTCCTATGGAAATTGAACAGCCTCCCTCCACCAACCTCACATCAAAAAAAAGTAAGAAAACTCCGGGCAGCTGAAACCTCATAAGTTGCCCAGCAGGAGTGCAGTAACATAGTAACTAGGCCGAGCTGGCGCTGTCATCAGGGTGCTCAGAAGGGGGGGTCCTGCCAAGAGTGCAGGGCAGAATGGGGGTAAAGATCAGAATGGCAGAAGTGGGCTGCCATGTGCTGGGACAGAAAAGCTTCTTACTTTCCCTCACTTTCCTTGGAGCAGCAGCCAGCAGGGAAGATGGCAGGAAGTCCAGGAGGACAAGGCAACCCTGGCTGCTAGGGGGCTCTGCTCTGCCCCGCTCATCCCAGTACCCTTCACAGAGGCAACTGATGCCTCTGCCAGAAGCTCTTCCCTGCAGAGGGGAAACGGGCGCTGTTCCTACTCCCTGGGGCACCCTGCTGTTCCCAGGGTGTGTGGGCTTCTTGGTGCTGCTAATAAAGGCGTCCCATTCCCATCCCTAGCCAAGGAAATTAATTTAGATTGGATTTTCTCCTGTGAGGGCTGCCCCCCTCTTTTGTGTCATTACCATAATGAGATGGAAGTGGCACGGTAGTTTAACGACATTAGTCAGGAGAGTGTGTTTGTATAGCGGAGGCAAGGAAGAGCGACACAGACGATGCTGGGCAGGGGCACTGGGCCTGCGATGGGGTGACAGGCACACACGAGGTAGAGACCTCTGAGCACAGGTCATGTGGGCCGTCTTAGGGACATGGTCTGAGCAGAGTGAGTCTCCATTCACAGGCCACAGTGAATGGCCAGTTAGGCATTCTGGCCAAGTTCAGGTCTTCTCTTCTTTCTTCCCCTCTGGGGTCAGGGAGAGGGTCCTATCTGTGGCTGCTCTAGAAGGTCCTCTGAGCCTTGGGCAGGGCCACCCACCTCCTCTGCTTCTTCTCTAGCTCATGGTTCCGGACCTGCTGGCCCTCCAGGTGTAGCTTGGTGTCCTGCAGCTCAGCTGTCAGCCGCTGGCACTTCTTCTTCAGCTGCTGCAGAGCCCGCTGGCTCTCGTCACTATCTGCCTGCAGGTCCCCAATCTAGAGGCCCAGATGGGATATAACACCAGTAGTCATTGAAAGATCCATAAAGCAGGAGTGAAGGTGGGGTAAAGAGGGTGGAGGATAAGGGGAAGACCTAGGGGTGAGGGGTGAGGTCTGGGCCATCCTGGAAACCCAAGATGCTCTAACAGTAGTTTATTTCTGATTATCCCTGCAGGACAGGCTAATGTGCCAACCGGCCCTGTTCCTCCCAGGCCCGCCTGCCTCCAACTGTTCACTGTGCCCTTGCAGGCACGGGCCTCTGCTCCCTGGCCAGCCTCACCCGCCTCTCCAGCTGCCTCTTGCTCTGCTGCTCTGCCTCCAGCTTGTCCTCTAATTCCTGCTGGAGCCGCTTCTTGGTGAAGTCCACCTCCCGCACAGCTCGCTCATATTTCAGCCGCCACTCGCCCCCTGTGGATTTGGGGGCAGACGGGGGTGGGGGGTGGGGGGT
>PVKN010000061.1:44220-111835 GCA_004027915.1 Capromys pilorides | reverse complement strand
AATGTTGTACTTTCCCTGGGGACTACAAGAACTCAGACGGTCATTATCATGGCTTTTAATTTCCCACACTTAACAGCACCTTTATTTTCTCATCTATTTTCATGTTAGTATTTTGGTGGTCCTGGGGATCAAATCCGGTTGCTCTGCTACTGAGCAATTCCCCCAGCCCTAGTCCTTTTTATTTTTTATTTTGAGACAATCTAGCCAAGATGCTCAGGCTGAGGTAACCCTCAGGCTTTCTTCCCCAGTCTCCCAAGTGTGTGCCACCACACCCAGATTCACTTTAGTCTTAGAATAGCCTGGTACGGGGTGGAGGATATTACAAAGGAAAGCCTGAAGAGGGGCATGAAGAGGGGCACGACTGACTGGGGTGGGCGGCAGGGAGCGATGCCAAGGGCCAGGCCCAGCTCCTCCATCTCAGACCCACCTGCGTCGTTGTCGTCCACCTCTCCGTTGATCTCAGCTGCTCTGATGAGCCGAGCCTCCATGACCTCCATTTCCATCACCTCCATCTGCTTCTTCAGTGCATCATACTGCGTCTGTAGGACAGAAGGTTATGGGGGGGCATCATTCTCCCTCTCACCTGTCCCACACATGCCCTGAACCACACAGATACATCGAAAGCTTACCAGGACAGGGATGCTGAGCTAAGGGACAAGGTGTCGCCTGGCTTTGCAGGCAGCAGACTATGGTAGACACCAGCCTGTGATCCTCACCCAGCTCTGCCCTCACCTGCAGCTCCTTCATCTCCTTCTCGGCTCGGAGCCTCTCGGCTGTCTCTGCGTCCAGCAGCTGGGAGGCGGACTCTCCCGTGTTACGTTCATCCGTCAGCTCCGATGTCAGCTCTGAGATCTGGGGTGGGGGGAGGGGGTCAGCGCCAGTTGAAGCGCCTGTCTTACTCAGCCAGAACACCAACACCAGGGGGGGCTCTGGGGACTGAGGCACCCAGCAACAGTGGGCCAATCTGTCTGGTTCCTGGAGCCACTTACCCGGGTCTCCAGCCGGTCACTGTTTAGGCGAAGCTCATTCCGCTCCTTCTCCACTTTCTCAAGTTTGCTTCTCAGCTGCTGGATCTCTTCCTAGGGCAGGGCAGGGAGGACCAAGTGAAGGACCATGAGGGGTTGAGGGCCCCAGATCTGCACATGATACTGAGGCCAGGACACAGGGGAAGCACCTTCCCAAAAGAGGAGCCACTGCTTTATAGGGCTCCTGTCCATAGACCCTTCCCCGTAAGCTGGCATTGCCCATGATTTTATTCTAAGAGGCTACCCGGGGGGCCCAAGCAGCACTGCAGAGGTCACCTGGGCTTAGTTCCAGGACCTCAGCTCTTTGTACTAAACAAGGAGAACCTTTGAGCCCAAGACAACCTGGTAAACACCCTGGCACAGGTAGGTCTCCTTCTAGGGACCTGGCTGGCCCAGCAGTCACGTACGTCTTTGTTGCGGATCTGTTCCTCTGACAGCTGTACTTCGATGAGGGGCCGCACAGTGGTAAACAGCTTCCACCAGGGCCAGTCTTTCACCCCTTTGTTCTTCTTGATGTTCTTCTGCACACAGCGAATGGCCAAGTCCTGGATCTGCAGTTGGAGTGAGGATGGCATATGGCAGGGCCCTCCGTTCCCCTCGAGGGGGAAGCAGGCCACTAGCAAAGCCCTGGGCCTCCTCCTCTGGCCTCCAGACGCTGAGTCACACCCTTCCCATGTCCTACCTTGCTTCCCTCTCCCTGTACCTCTCAGGGGTGGGTGGTCCTGGGAGCACCACTCTGGGCACTAAGCACTCCACCGTCATTAGGAATAATGTCATCTGCTTTATTTGCTGCCTGATTATTTCCAGCACCCTGTCCTAGCTGCACTATAAAACCTAATCTTGCTGAAACACAAGAGACGGCAGTGCTGGCTGTTTTATGGACTTACTAATAAGAAAAAGAGTCGCTGACACAGCTCCTTAATCTTCATAGAGCAGCCTGTGATCCAAAGCCCACCTTTGCCTGGGCCCTGCTTCCTTTCCACCCCTCCATATAGTGCCCCAGCCAGTCCGCAAGGCCCTGCTGCTGTGCATGCCAGTGATTTTCCCTCACTGGCTCAGGGAATGGTGCTCCTAGAAGGGTCCCACCTCCTTTCCCCTAGATGATGATAACCAGTAACCCTAAGACCTCCTGTCCCTGTATGTTCCCTGCCCCTGGCCAAGGAACTCAGCTCTATAGGCCAGGGTGCCCCCAGCACAGCACCTTTCTTTTCTTGAAATGCTGGCGGGCAAGGTACCCCCTGCAGGCCGCCTGGAACAGGGTCAGGTGCCTGCTGGTTTGCTCATCCCGCTGCTCCTCCAGTCGTGCCAATGTGCCTGCTCGGAAGAACACCTGTTGGAAGAAGCAGACAGGTAAAGGCCAGAGACTGGATAACACAGCTTAGAGGAGGATAGAAAGGCAAGATATAGAGAGGGAGGGGCAAGCGGCTGGCACAGAGAAGCGGCAGGCCAGGTAGTGCAGTCCTAGATTTAGGAAGAGCCTGAAAATCCACTTATCTGAGAAAGAAGGGGAGGAGCAAGAACAGGCAGTGGGAGGCCTGACTGGAAGGTTCAGGCTGGGATGGGGAGGTTTGGGGTAGAGAGGCTGGAAGGATGAAAAGCAGAAAAGCCAAACAGAAGGCACGTGGGGCAGGGAGGGAAAGGGAGTAACCACTGGTCAACGAGGAAGAGGAGATAACCTCCAGAAGCAAATGTGAGGCTCCCCAAGACTGGTGGCAGCACTGTCAAAGTCCCCTGTGCCCTGCCCCACTGCAGGGCCCAGCCTCTGGCTCCAGGCGCCTGGTGTCAGATGAAGAGGGCAGGAGGAAGACGTTGGGATTGAAAAGAGGATCCAGGAAGCAGCATGAGAGGAAGGAGGGAGTGGGGAGTGGCGTCAAGCTCCGGCCCTGTCGCCCTCCTGCTTGGTTTCACTGCAGCCAGTCGCCTCTTTCATGTGTCAGTGCTCCACCCCTCCACACACCCAGGTTTCACCTTCTCTCATATGAGGTGGGCGGGAGTTGGCCCCATCAAGGGACCCGTCTTACAGGTTTGGGGGCTGGAGGACAGCCCAGTGAGGAACAGCTGGGTGCCCCCACACCTGCCTCAACTCCACTGCCTTGAGCTGGAGTTGGGCAAAAGCTCCCTATTAAAAGAAGGAGTGGGAAGAGGAATGGTCAGGTGAAAGAGAGGGCAAAGGAAAACATGTAAGTATATGCCTGCCTCTACCTGGCACAGATTCCCCTGGTGGGGCAGAGACGATATGACCTTCATGGGAAACACAGGTTATGTAAATGTACTCAGGACACCGCTGGGCTCCCAATATAGCAAGACTCCCTCAGGGAAGACATGGGGAGAGCCTCTACCTTCTGCTGATGTGCGTCTGAACATCCTACAGAAGCCTTGTTCCCTGAGGCTGAGCTTGTAAAAAGCTAGCTCAGGCCTTTGTGAAACTTCCCCAAATCCTGCAAGTAGGGCTATGTAGGATCCCCCATGGGTCTTAAGCCTGACCCACATTTTAATTTCCCATACTGTGTGAGCCTGAAATTCCACTATGTGCGAAAAGGGGAGAGCAAGCCCTGCTGTGGACAAACATGCTTGGTTAGCACACATGGATTATCTGCCCAGGGACAGGGAAGGTGCTGGTGTAGAGGGCAGAGAATGGCCCAGAAATTCAAGGAGAAGAGAAGGAATGGTGTTGAGGCTAGGGCAGCAAGCTTCAGAATTTGTCTGAACACTTGTGGGGTATAGGGTCCTTTGGGGTATTAGGTTAAAGTTCAGGGCCACCTCCTCCCCAAATACCCATTCATTCAGATTTTATGTCAAAAGGCTCTCAAGCTCCCTGTGCCTACCCAAACCCCCAGGGCCCTGGGAGCTCAGGTGGAGACCCTCCCTCTCTAAAGCACAGTGATGAAGAAACATGTAGGGTTCCCCCCTCAGCGGCCAGTGCTAACCACAGCTGCAAGATCAAGCTTACTTTGCTCAGCTAGACATGAGCAAACATCTGACCTTGTGCTCTGCCCTGTCCTTGGGTACAAGTGGGCCCTGGGGGCTCCACTGCTCCAGTGGGGCATCTGAGAGGACCACAGAGGTCTCAGATGGCAGCTGGAAGTGGACCAGCCCACACAGGTCCGCTCCAGCTGGAGATGTGTTTGGGAATCTGGGCACTGGAGGGAACACCCCTAGTGCCAGCCGGCAGTAGGCCAGCCTGCTAGAGGGGCAGGAGCCTGGGGTAAACCAGGAGACATAAAACAGCTACAGGAATGGCCCTGACTACAGACAGACTCAACACAGAATCCTAGTTGGCAGTCCCTAAGCCTAAGAAAATGCAGGAGGAAGGGGACAGAGAAAGGAGGGAGCCCAATGCAGAGGGAAACTGAGTAGAGACTAGAACCTGGACATGATGCTTGGAGAGGGTGGGACCACAATAGACACGGAACACAGAGAAAAACCAGGAAAAACAGAACTAGAAAGCAAGGGACAAAGAACAGCAGGGGTTGCTGAGGCCCAGAGGAAAAGGGAAAGCTAAGGACAGCAGGGACAGAGATGGGAAGACAGAGATATGGGGAGTGAGAGAAAGGGCTTCACAGTGAAGGAGGGGCAGAGAAAACAAAACCCCACCTCAAATAGCTCAACGCAGAGGGCAGACAACAGAAAGGACGGAGCACAGAAGGGACAAATAATATGCCAGCTTCTCCTAAGCACTTTCCTTCTAACTCTGCCTCCCAGGAGTCCCTGAGCCCAGAGTTCCTTCCCTCCTGCTGACTAGGACAATCCAGAACCCCCCCCTCTGGCTCCCTCCCTCCTCCTCCTTTTATCCCAGTCTCAGAGCACATAAGCACTTGTCACCCGCCCAGTCTTCCACATCTGGGATAAGGCATGCAGGGGTCCTTTGCTTGTGGGAGGAGTGCCTGGCTAGGCCACTGGTATGGGGTAATGTGGCACACTGGCCGGGTGTGGTGTGCCTCCCTTCAACACACCACGTTCCAGTCAGATGAGGAATTCAGCCTCGGGCAGGTGGTGCCTGCTCTTCTGGGATCTTGGTAGTGGCAGATAACTCCCACAGGTGCTCTCTCCCCCTGCCTCCTTGCTCGGCCTAGCCCACCTCTGCTGAGCCCATTTTTGGCCCCCACTCCCTGCACAAGACTCAGGCCAAGTTCCAAGCCACCTTCCAACCTACTCCCTCTTGTACCACACAGGTGTTCACAGCACTGAACAAGCCAGTAATCCAGAAGCAGGAAAGTCAAAAGTTTGCTGTAACAAACATCTACTCCCTGGCTCCTGCCCTGAAGGTAGCCCCTTGCAAGGAGGGTCAGCCTCTGAGCAGCTGGAGTGGGGCAGGGGATAGAACTTGGAGAGGTGACTTCTAGCAAAGACAGAAGAGGAGGGGCTGCTGCCTCACAGAGCTACCAGGGAGTGAGGCCTAGCTGCCCTCAGTGGACAACTCACCCGACTCAGGCCCATGCACCAGCTGCTCTTCTCCAGGTCCAAGGACTCCAGCAACTCCTCCACTGCCTGAGGAGAGAGGACTCTGTTAGGGAGCATGCCTGGCACCTCCCCACCTCGTCACTCGGTCCTCCCCTTGCTCCTCCCAAGCAGTCCATTACTTATTTCTCAAGCCATTCTGCTGGGCTTCTGCAGTGTCAGCCACTGTGTTTGACTCTAGTGAGAGAGAGGTGACTACAAGAAGAAGAAACTCTTCCTGGAGAACAAGTCAAGTGAATTTGTGAAGTATGTAGGGGAGGAAGCATCTAATCAGGAAGGGGGACAGCGAAAGCCACCCTGCGGGAGGTGTTGCTTGAGCTGAGAATTTAGACATGGGCAGGAATCAGCCAGAGGGACAGGAGAAGTCATTTCAGGCAGCACAACTGGCATGAGCAAAGGCCCAGGGACAGAGTGCACAGAGGAAACCCAAGTGTTTCGGAACCACTGAGGAAGATATAGGAGATAAGTGTGTAGGGCCCTAGGAACCCCTGAAGTGTCTTCTAAGAGAGGGACATGATCAGACTTGCCTTTTATAGACATCCCACTGCCAAATGGGTGGAAGGTGGATGGAGGCCCCTGTAGGCAGTGATCCATAAGAAAAGAGGCTAGTGCCTGCCCCAAAAGGAAGAAGGCGGCGAAACGTAGGAGATGTTGAGGACAGAGCCTTGTCAAATATAGGGGGTGGAGGATAAGAAATCTAAGGCTGTGCTGACTTCTGACTCACACCAACACAGGTCATGGTGTCACTACCCAAGGTAGGGAATGCAAGATGCGGGAAGAGAGGTGGGATTGTTTTGAACATGGAATTTTGAGATATAAGAGTGATACAGGCAGAGATGTTCAGAAGGCAGCTGAATGGAAAAGGATGTCTGGAGCTCTGGAGAATAGCTGGAGCTGGGGTATTGATCTGGGAGTCATCAATATGTGTGCGGTAACTGAAGTGATGGGTGTGAATGAGGTTGTCCTGGAGGAGGGAGTAGTGCTGGAGAGACCCACATGGAAGGGAGAGGTGGAAGCAGGACATTGCAGAGGGAGTGAGAAGAATAGAGACAAAAGAAGGTGAACAGAAATAATGTTTCTAAAGGAACGTCACATATTGCTAAGAATGAAAGGAACAGGATAGAAAATTAGCCATAGGCTGTAGCAACATGGAGGCAACAGGGAGATGAGAAGACCAGTTCCAGGAAGCTTATACTGCTGGGCCAGGGCAGGGAGGCAGAACATAGTCAAGCACGGAACACTTGACAGAGGGCTTCTTCCACAAAGCAAATCTGTGGAACAGGTCTCCACAGACAGAAAAGAGCCAGGAAAGCTGAAGCACATGATAGAGTTAATGCCGATGGAAAAGTTTCAGGGGACCAGAAGGGATAGATTCCAAAGCGCAGATGGTAGAAGAAACTGGAGCCTTGATTTTATTAGAACTTGGAGGCAACGTCATCTGCTGGGAGGCAGCAGGTCAGGGCCCAATAAGGACAGAAGTTGTGGAAGACTTCTAGTTCACACCTACATCCACCTAAGGGTGAAGACCATGAACCTACAGTGATTCAAGCCCACATCATTGCTTAATTTTCTTTCATGGCTCTTGGGAGTCCAAAAGTGAAGACTGCAGTAAAATAATCAGATGAAGAAACCTAATTATCAAAAATTAAAAGTATGGGGCCAGGGAGATAGCTCCGTGGCACAAGTGCCTGACTGGCAAGTGCAAGGTCATGAGTTTGAACCTTGGTCCTAAAAAAAAAAAAAAAAGTAAAATAAAGGCAAACTTTTTGGAATAGAGGGAGGGAACAAGGGAAGGAAGAGGAAGGGGAAGGAAGGGGGAGGAAGGGGGAGGAAGAGGGAGGGGAAAGAGGATCAAAAATGATTAGGATGCTATGTATACATACCAATCCGCCCCAAACAAATGTAAACTTCATGCATTATACACGCATGCCAATAGTAATAATATTATTTTATTTAAAAACAATAAAGTGTGCAGCTACCCAAAGGCGAGACCTTCAGGGTGGGAGTCGGGCAGGGCATGTGCTATGGGAAGTTCAGGAAAACTAAGGAGGATGAAGGCTGGGCAGGACAGGAAGTACCACAGAAAAGAACTGACAAAGTAGAGAGAATGGGGTGGGGCCTTGAAATCACAGGTCTTGAAGGAGTCAAAGAGCAGGTGTTCTGAAAAGAGTGAGACCCACAGGTAGGAGGCTGTGGCCAGAGAAGGCCATGCCAAAAGTTAAGAGTTTGGAGGTAGAATATTTCCAGAGGTGACAAGGCATGTGGAGGTCATGGGCAAGCAAGAAGGACTATCTACATTCACATCAAGGTCTCATGCAACACCAGCAGGCCTGAGAATAGAGAAAAGGTTAAGGGCTCTGTGAATGTGGTTGTGATCCAAGGCGAAAGGTGAGGGGGACACACAGAGACAGGGGACACACGGAGACACTTGGAACATTGCCATGAGGCCTCCTGTTCACTCTGTAGCATCCTTCCATTTAGATCTGAAGTGCCATCAAAGTCAGACTGGGTACTTGAGGCAGGGTACAGGGAAGGAAGGTGGGGCTTCTCTGCTCAAAGAGTCTTTTGGCTGCTTGAGGAGCTGCCTTTAAGAACCAAAGTGGCAGCATAGAATGACATAGGAACATCACTTCTGTAGACATAGCTTCACTAACCCACACTGCTCAAAGGTCAAACTCGTGGTATTTTCCCTAACACGAAGGAGGTCTTGCCTTATGAATCTTCCCCAAAGAGTGATTTTTTAAAAATGTACTTAGTACAGGGTCTACAGGGTCTCGATACACAGATTGGACTCCAATGATTCTCCTGTTTTCAGCATCCCAAGCGCTGAGATTACAGGTACGCAGCACCACACCTAGTCTCACTCACCAGCTCAGTGTGCCCTGGGGGTGGGGCCAGTACAGCATGCCACGCAGGGATTGAACCCTGGTCCCTGTGCCTGAGGTACTTCAATCTGCTGAGCTATCTGGCCAGCCCAAGGTGAGATGTTTGTCTGAGCTCTGGACAGCTTCCCACTACAGGAACTAGATCCTGCCAAGGTTAGAGGCTAGGCTGAGAGGCCCAGGTGCCATGAGTGGAGTGCTCACAACACAGGGCCTAGTCAGTCCTTGTTCTGGGAGGCCTGGGCCCTCCTTGTTCTTAGATAAGTGTCTGGTTCACCAGAAAGCAGTCGTGCCCAGCTCCAGCCTCCAGCATGTAGCCTCCAAAGAGGGAAACTTCTCTCCACTTCCTGTAGTCCAGGCCCTAGGCTCCCTTTGCTACACTGCCATTATGGTATCCTGTCCTAGCCTCCTGTCCCTAGGGGAGAATGGAAAGATGGGTCTGAGCATGGGTAGCTGCTCAAAGATATCTGAGTGAGGGAGAGGGGCCTGAAGGGGTTCTGGGAATCCACACCTACCCGCTTCTCATCTACCACGATGTAGTTGCGCCCATGTTTCTTGGTCAGATGTGGGGCCAGGACATCAAAGCGGCGGCGGAACTCAGAGAATACCATGTGGTCAGGGTACCCTGGAGAAAGTGGTCCAGACAGGTTGATCAATGCCTTACCCACTCCCAGAATATTCCAAAAGCCACTGGTGTCTAGTGGGGGTCACATAAAGGGGAAGACACTGTACAGATGGAGAGCCTTAGCTGAGGCAGGCCCAGAAAAGACAAAGAAAAGGGGCTCAGAGGACCATCAGGACTGCTTCCCAGAGAGACAGGAAGGTTAACAGGGCACAGGCTGCACCTGGGGTGGGGGAGTTGGGGTACACTCTGAGATGTTTTCTAGGCCTCTAAGTGGTAACACAGAGAGAACTCTGTGTCAGTAGATAAAGCAACAGGACAGCAGATTGCAGCTGAGGAAATCAGGCACAAGGGCTGGTCTTGGAATCCTGGCCCTGCCTCTTCTGGTCATGTGACCTGGAAGCAATTGTGACACCTCTAGTCTCACTTTCTCTATCTGAAAGCCCTAGCATTTATCCCGCAAGGTAATCACAGAGACTAACTGACAAAATAAGTGGAAGGTCCAGCTTGGTTCACTTGGCGAGTGTTCAGTGACATGTGCCTCTCATTTCCTTTGCACTGGAACAGAATTTCAGAAATGGCTCCTCGCTACGGCACCAGCTCCGATCTTGAGACCTGAGTCCAAAGCCTACCGATGCTCTTTCCCTAAAGAATGCCTGGGTCTGAGGTCAGGGAAAGGTGAGATGCCTTCTGGCTTGGAGCAAGGTCAGACTGGTGGCCAGCAGGAGTCCCAAATCACCCAGATCTCACCAAAGCCCGTGGTGGAAAACCCAAAGGTCCTCTTGAACAGAATCACAGAATTTTAAACCAGGAAGAGCCATCTCATCTTACAGCCAAGAAAACTGAGGCTCCAAAGGTAGAATGTGTCCAAGGTCAAGAAGCTGCAGCTAAGACAGAGCTGGACTTTACACCTAGGCTCCTCTCAGCCAGCCAGGGGCACGGCCCGCCACTCCAGCTAGCAGCTCTGGGAAACCCTCCAACTGGGAGATGAGGCTGATGCATGTGCCTGATAATTGAAACAGGAGGCGGGGGGCCGCTGAGGGGCCAAGACAAAGTGAGCTATTGATTGTATCTGAATTGCAATTAAATTGATGGGCCGGGATAGTGGGTCTGGATGCCTGGCATCTTAATTAATCATCAGCGCTATCGATGGTGGCTGGGGGCCGGGAAAGGGGAGGGGGGCCTGCTGCTGCTGGCCTCATCGATCTGCTTGTTTGAGTAAAGCACATTGATTTTGGTTCAGAGCGGTAACAATCTGGTTTTGAAATAATAAACACCAACTCCATATCAAGACGTGGGGACAGATCGATGATTTATTTAGAGCAGGGCAGGGAGCCTGTTTCCTGGCTTTGACTGCTAAGAAAAAGCAAAGGTGCCCATGGGGATAACTTCGGGGACATGGCAGTGGGTGAGTGGGACCCTGCCTGTTTGTCTAGCTAAGGAAAAAAAAGAGTAGCAACTGGCAACTCCTAACTTCACAGGCACACAAAACCCAACTTGTGAGTCCTGGTTCTGGAGCCAGACTACTACCCAGGTGGACTTTTCCTTGGCCACTGACAAGCTGGGAGACTTCAGGCAAACTACTCAGCCTTTCCCAGCCTCATCCTCCTCATCTAGGGATAACAGCTCCTATCTCACGAGGTTGCCATGAGTATTAAATGTGTGGGAGAACGCAGAACAACACCTAGTGTGCTGTAGTACTCCAAGGATGGTCGCTTTTTACTGTCAGCCTCTGCCCTCTCCTCTACATGGGTCCATAAAAAGGGTCTGTTTGACCTTTCTTGGAAATTTTAAATACCTCAGAGAGATTTAGTACTTAGTTCATTAGGGCAGAAGCCTCTCAAAGGACACTGAACCTGCTGTTGTGGGCAGAGCTGACCTGTCCACACTAGTGAAGAGGGCAGGAGGCAGTTGTGGAGACAAAGAGTGGGGCCCTGAGAAGGGTGGGAAATGCAGAGAACTTGCATACAGAAGAGAAAGGTGAAAAAGAGGGACCACAGGGTAGGAAAGAATAGGTTGGGCTGGGAAAGCAGTAAGAATGATCCCACAGAGGTAGCCACCAGGACAGAAAGGAGTTTGAAGAAGGGGATTTGGGGCCAGTCCTGAGGCAGGAGGGGAACAGCACCCTTCTGGCCTTCTGAGTGTATCTGGAAGGCAGGGCAGGGTGGGGTTGGCTCTGGGAAAGAGTACCAGGGGCCAAGATGAGGGAAGGGACCTCACCTTGGCGGTACATGCGCATGGCATCAAGTAAGCGAGAGCCCCGGAGCTGGGCGCGGAGCAGGGGTACATCGAGCTGCAGGAGCCCAGCCTCGCAGGGGTCTCCCTGGGGGAGATCTAGCTCACTGCTGCTGCTGACACGGCGGGAGGAGGCAGATCGGGGTTCCCCAATCCAGCCCTCAGCCACAGGCAGGAAGCAGTGTACAAAATGCATCTTGGACCTCTTGATGGTGTCAATGAGGGCATCCTGCCAAAAGGGAAGAAACCACTCAGTGGGTTCCAACGGCCCCTACCAGGAGAGAAGGGGCTGGTGCCAGCTGCTCCACTTCTCACAGGACAGCAGGTGTCCCAGCCAGAACACGCAAAGCCTACAAACTCTGCCCTCCCCAGGCCTGCTGGCCATTCATAGGCAAGCCTACCAGCAGTGATCAAGGCAAAATAGGATGCTAGGTAGGCATTGGATGCATCAAATACCCAAGCCTGCCTGCTGGTAGCAAGAAAAGTCCCAGGGCCTGGTCAAATACTCACCACCTGCAGCTTAATCTGGATGCACAGAGACTTCTTCTTCACAGCTGCCATGCCCGTGGTAAAGGTCTTCCGCATGCTGGTAGCCCGGCGCAGTGCCAGCTGTGAACCGCCCTCCAGGCCCGCAATGGATCCTGAGAGCACAGTGGCACTGCCTACCCGGCCCAGAAACAGGTTGCTGATGATCTTTCTGGCGAAAGTGGGACAGCAATGGAGGAATAGGAGTCATGTTGATGGGGCAGTGGAGGCTTAAGGCATCAAACCGCCCCTAGATGGCAGTGGCCAGAGGCCTGGCTTATTTGGGTTGGGATCACACGTCCACAACCTACAGAAAAACTGGAGAGACTTTAAAGCAGTAAGAAAAGAAAACCCAAGGTGGGCACAAGCCAAAGAATAGGCTGGGACAGACAAAAGGAAGCCATGTACTCTTTTCTCTGACCAGGGAGGGAAGAAAGCAGGGGTGTTTCCAGTATGGCAGGAGAGATGAGCCCAACATCTGCTAACATGCTATATAACTTCTTACATTTATTGTTCATTCTCTCCTCCCTGCTAGAAGGTAAACTCCCCACAGAGGGAGAAATGGACTCCATGCTATCTGCCAAGAACCTAGGTGTGCTTGTCACAGACTAGGTGTCCAATAATCATCTATGGAGTGAATGAATGAATGAATGGCTCATACAGTTTATATGACTGAAGAGTTTATAATACTTCTGCCTGCTCTGAAGAATGTGAGTGGGGTACTGTCCAACTGAACACTACAGGTGCCTCCAAGCATCTTCATCTTCCACCTCTGTTCCTTGAGGCCATCCCCATGCTCTCAAGGCCAACTGGCCTTGACTTGCCCCCCCAAGAATGGAAGCTATATACATTGCTGATGGAGCCCCTCAAACACATGCAGGGGAAGGGGGATCAGGGAACACGTGTAGGGACAAGACCTGGGCATAGGATGTGATGTCCTTACTTCTGGGAGTCCTGCAGAAGCCGAGGGGCATTCTGGGAGGCTGGGTTCTGCTTGGTGTAGCTCAGCCAGCCAGCCACATTGTACTCCACCCAGTTGGTATTATGGCTGTGTCCCAGGAGAAAATGGTGTGGTCTGCTGCTTCGAAGAAGAGGACTTTGGCCTGAGGGTAGGGGAAGTAAGGTTCGCATTATCATAGGACAGACACAAAGCCTTGGGACTCAGTGACTCCCTCATGAAGTTCCACCTGGACCTATACACATGGGTCTTCTGGCAAGGAAGCAGTGGAGCTACTCTGCAGGGTGCCACCTACCTTTTTTGTCACCTTCCTGAGGGCCATAATAAGAGAAAAGGCGCTCTATGAGGGTATCCTCAGTGGCTCCTGGTACCAGTGCTTCCTCTTCCAGCAACCACAGCAGGCCTCTTGCCTCATCTGCACGGGCCAGTGAGCGGACCTGTGGAGAAAGGAATGAATCCTACTTTGCCACATGGAGCTGAGGAAAAGGATCTGAGGTCTTGACTTCAGTCATTTACTATGAACAGTCACATGTATCCACTTGCACACCTACAGGCTGCAGCTTTGTCCACTCACTGCTGACACCTTGTGGAGGAGGTGGGCAACACAGGGAAGGAAAGACCCAGAAAGATACTGGAGAACCTGCACAAAGATGCTTCCTAGGATTTGAGTCCAAAGACCTTCTGGTTTCATTATCTGACTCAATACCCATGAGCTCTCCTCACTCTCATCCTCTAAGAGGGCACCAAGGGTTCCCATTCCCTGGCAGATTAAATGGGATAAAGTCTGGAATGCTCCAAGTGCACTGGATGGCCCAAAGGAATTGAGCAATAATTGATGACTGGTGGGGTTGGCACTGGTCCCCAAGAGGGGAGAAAGCAGAGAGGATCAGCTTGTCGGATCACTGCAGGTAGAGGCCATACAGGGTATAAACTCAGTGGGAAAATTGTGAGACAGGTGACTTCATGAATGTGGTAGCTCAAACAAGAGGAGGCCAGGAAGAGTTAGAAAGCTGGTGTCACCAACTGCTGTCCTGGAAGGAAGCACACCACTAGCTGGCCAACTTTCTGGCTTTTTTCAACAGAAGGCAGAAATGCTGACTTTTCATTTCTTAGTCTCCTGTATGGCTAAGGGGTGAGGGCTCACATTCACGCCACAGAGGGTGCTTGGTACTGTTTTTCTGTTTGGGCAGGACACTGCTTCCTTGCCCCACTCTAAGTTGCATTGTTGCATTAGTCCTCTGCTTGGGGTCAGTAGAGGTGAACGATTTTGTCCTACAGTCCAGGTTGCCAACCTCAAGCAGTTTATATGAGGACCCCTGGTAGACAGAGGCCCCACCAATCACAAGACAGGGTCTGAGCCTCATCTGAGAGTGCTTGGCTTCGACACTGTGGGGTTTGGGCCTCCACTGCACCAGGCAGAAGAAAGGGCCACCTTCCTGGACAGACTGTGAGTGCTGAGGGACAGAGCCCCCCAGGTACTTGGTGTAGTGGCTGGTATCTGAGTATGACTGGGAGGCCCTGGGTACCCCACAGTATCAGCCAAATCAGCAGCTCACAGAGAAGTAGGAGATGAGAGGGAGGTTAGCCCCGGTTTCACTGATATTCCTACCAGGGACTGGTGAGAAGCCTGGTCCACAGCAGCCACGGAGTCCGTTGTGGCTGAGTCCAAGTCATCAAATGCCAGCTCAATGTTCTCCTAGGAAGTAAAGCAGACCAGTAATGAGTGCAGGACTATGTGTGGGTGTGCAGTCCTATGAGGAAGCCAGGCAGGGCCTCTGAGGCAGCCAGTCCAGCCTCCCACCTTGTGAAGGGAGTCCCTCCACTGCCCCAAGCGACAAGCTGTTCATGACTTCCCAAGAGAGCACACTGTATTTTTGGAGAGGTAACACTTTTTATAACTTCTTGCATTAGCTGATTAAGTACCACAAAGAAGCCTACTTTCAATTTCATACCATCATCCTTAAAACACATGGCAACAACTGTCGTTTTCTTCCTGAGTCTCCTCTCACCCAAGATACACATCATCCTTGCTTCATCCAACTCATCTCCATGTGAGGAAAGATTTCTGGGTCTCCTCCCATCTGGGATACACTTTTAGAGAGAGACCCTAAATACTCAACTACCATCCTAACAGATCAGCAGAGAGGGAGACAGGGGGAGCGGAGGCTGGGCCCAGACACTTGGAAGCAGGAACTGCACTATTCATAGGCTCTAGAAGGGTGCTTTGAAGGAGGGCATGGAGGGGCTCCAGGGGCCCTGATGCACCATCAGCTTCATGGATAGCAAATTCTCCACTAGGTGGAGAAATGGAGAATGGAGTCAAGGCGATCATGGCTTTCCTCAAGACAGCCTGTCCTACTTCCTCCGCTTTGTACTTTTATCTTGCCTAAACTCACTCCACAGAGCCAATTTCTCCCTCAATTCACTTTTACTTCTTCAAATGAACTTTTGTCACTGCTTAAAGAAAATGCAGCCATGATGAAAGGGTAGGACAAGATTCCTACTGCAGAGAGCAAGGGAGGGCAGAGATAAAGAGGCAGCAGCCAGCAAGGAGGATGGAACCTTCCCAGGCCCACAGAGGCCCTTCCCGGGGGTGCCACAGCCAGAGGGTAAAGCCAGGTTTGAGCGGGGCAGGGTCAAGGTGGGTGCTACCTCCTTGTATCTTTCCAACTCTTGCACAAAGGTGCGCTCATGAAACAGCCTCTGCAGCCTGTCCTGGGTGTAGTTGAGGCACAGTTCCTCGAAGGAGGCTCCACGCGCCGACCCAGCCTGCTCAGGGTTCTGGAAGCCTGGAGTGTCCACGATCATCATGGAGCAGAGTGAGTGTTGGCTGGACTTGAGAGCCCTTCACAGGGAAAGCCTGGATCAGAACTGGCCAGGGCTAGGAAGCAGGCCACAGAGTGGGCCCCCTCGGTCTGCCCCCAGCACACAGCCAATGCCCATCTCTACCTAGGAGACTGTCCAGGGCCTTGTCCATGGCCAACCTTGTTCACAGAGCATGAGGACAGTGAACTCTCTGCTGGTGGATCTGCCCTACCTTTGCCAAAGGAGAAAACAGGTGGTCCCTAGGCTCTGCCTGGCACTTACCTGTTTACCATGGAGATGAGAAGTGTAAAGAGCTCGCTGTAGAGGCCAGATGCCATTCCCTCTAAGTACTCCAGTGCACTCAGTTTGGAGCCTGTGGGGCAAGGGGATCAGCTCCATTTCCTGTCCCACAAGCCATCCTACTCACCCAGGAATGTTCCCTATATACTAATACCAGTCAGCCAGCTAGGTCTCTCCCACTGACCTGATTATCTATTCACTCCAGAAGTTCCTCCCACCTCCCCAGTAATAAGCCCAGGGTGAGAACCCCAATCACACCCATCAGTTAAGGGGCTGATGGTACCTGAACCATCTCCCAAGCTGCCCTCCTCGGGCCCTTGGAGGAAAGAGGTAGAGCGCTGCAGGGTACCACTCTTGTGCTGATGCTTGAAAATAGCTGAGGACAGCTCCTCCAGGGTACAGCCCAGCAGGTATGCAGCCTTCTGGGCCCACTCGTGACGGGCAAACTGCTTGCGGCCACCTGTGAAGCAGAAAAGGGAACTGGCATCTTGAGTCTTTCTCCTTAGGCCAACTGATGACCACTGTTCCTTTTGGACCTCTCATCCCCACAGACCCAGAGATGGGGCATCTTCTGAAAGCAAAAATCAGCCCTAATGACACAACAGAATTGATGAAAACAGGGATAGCCAGCATCTGCTAACATTTTCTGGGTCCCTTTGGGGCAAAAACAATAAGCAGGCCGTAAGTGAGGTAATTCCAGAAGATGCCACCAGAGGGCACTACGTTGGCTGCAAAAATCTCTTTCTCGGGCTTCCCCAATTTAGGTTGGGGAAGGACAAAGTCAGGATGAGCCAGCTCACCCACGATGACCACGGGAGCCATGTGTGTCTTCAGGGGACTCAGCATGATAGAGTGCTGATGTCTGTTCCTTCCCTGGATGCATTAGGAACCCCCTCTCTCCCTCCTCCTACCCAGGGGAAACCAGATACCTAGATTGGCTCAACAATGGGGAGGCAACAAAGCCGCATGAGAAAGGAACAGCCCACACAGACATATGCTCCTCAGCCAACATGTGTCTAATCACAGCAATTAGGGAAAGCTAACAAGAAAACAAGGTTTTACCTTCAGCAGCTTCTGTAAGGCAAAGGACCAGCATGCAGCATGCAAAGAAAAACAGTGTGTTAGCAAACAGTCATCAACTGAGCCATGAGGCCCGCAGGAAGGGACTGTGGGAGGTGGGGGCTTACGAGGATAAGCAGGCCACATTCAGCCTCGCAGGCACTGTCAAGGAGGTATGCTTGTGGATGTAAACATACTGGCATACACAGAAAGAGACCTGCAAAGGTGTTCTACCACATATGTATGCGCAGGTGTGCACACGTGTGCGTGTGCATGCACACACACAAACACAGCCCTGGAAAATACTGGAAGTTCTGTTTGACACTTAGAGTGTGCCACCTGCAGTCACAGTTGAGGGGAGTCAGAGGAAACCTGGACCTCTATCCCAGAATCAAAGAGCTTTCTGCAAGAGTCAGCCACATGCTTGCCTGCCCACCCTCCTGCCTACGTGGCCTGAAGATGGCTGCTTCCTCTTGGCACAGGTGCCCCCTGCTGGGATCATAGGGGCCAGAAACCCAGATGCCTACTCCTCCATGCACCCATGGCCACCAGTGCTTTCCCGCTCCTGCTGCACAGCCAGGAGCCCTTCCCATTCCACCAGAAGACAGCCAAAGCCGAGACATTAGTCAGAGCCAGCATCAGAGCCTTTCTCTAAACTACAGGAGGAAGCTTGAAGAGGTGCTCAAATCGCTGCCTTCCAATGAGGTCTCTGAGGAAGGCAACAGCTCCCGGGTGATAGATCACGCTAGCCATCCATAAGCCTTGAGCCCAAGTGCAGGCTTGTGCTCTTGTGAAACTGCAGCTCAGCAGTCAATAGGTGTCTACTGCCCCCTTGTGGCCTCCACCTTGATGTGCAAGAGCGGGAGCAGCGACTATCAAATCAGTGGAAGACTGAAGAAAACGCCACCGGAGCCTCATGAAGCCAGCTTACCCAGCCCCACCTAAGATCCAAGGACAGCATCCCCAAAGGCCCCAGGATCCAAATGCAAAATACACTGGAGAAGCAGCTATTACGGAGACCCCAAGAAGTCTCACAGCAAGCAGATTCCCCTTCCACCTTCAGGCCTGGGGTTTTTCCCAGAGAAGCCCTCTGTGTCATGAGAGAATGAACCCAGCCCCAGAAAGAGCCCAGGAAAGCAACAAGACAGGATGAGGCAGCCCCTGTACCGCAAGGCGGGTCAGGGTCAGTTACCCGCTTGCTCCTCAAGGGCCTCTGTCGGGAAGGGAACAAGAAGAAGCGTTATTCCAGGGGCTGCTCTGAGGGAGTACCTTTCCTTCTCCACCCATTCCTCATACTGCTCCCAAGCCTGCCAGCTAAGGCCAGGCCTCAGGCCATCATTGGTGGAGATGCTTCTCTGGCCTTCTCTTCTGGTGAGGGGGAAGGAGAAGCGGCACATGGACAAGAGGGTTATTTGTTAACAGCTGAGTCTGTGCAGGGCAAGAACAAACTGGGAATGGCAGGGCCCCTACAAGATCCGCCTGAGGGGCTGGGGAGACAGCTCAGTGGAATAAATGCTTGCCTGGCAAGCGTAGGGTCCTGAGTTCAATTCCCGGTACTGCAAAAAAAAAAAAAAAAAAAAAAAAGATCTGCCTGAGAAGGCAGGTTGCTGAGACCCAGCTGCTGGTTACCTTTGGTGGCTCCTGCAGCCCCCAGGTGGTAGATGGCAGCCAGGATGAGCCAGCAGGCCTTCTGTTCATCAGGGGAGATGCCGAGGACCTTCATGGCTGTCTGCAGCTTACTGAACTGCTGTGCTGCCTTCTGCTTCTCTTCAGGCTTTGGGCATGGACAGACATGCGGGCTCTAGACCTCAGAGGGCATGTCCTTGCCACCATGTCCCCCTAGATCAGGACCCTCAGGGAGGGTGACATTTGAGTAGAGCCACCCATGGGGTACCACATGCCCACTGAGGTGTTTCCTATCTCCAAGGTCCAGAGCTGCCAACTCAGTCCTCACAGACTCCTCACCTTGGCCAGAGGCACAATCCCAAACACATTGTTCTCTGCCAAATGGTTCAAGTGAAGCTCTGTCCTAGGGGTGCAAAGAAGGCATTAGTGAAACCTTGATCCACAGGAGAAGCCCCCCCCATCCCACTTCCCTCACCCCAGGGTGGAGACAAGCAGATTCCAAGCTTCCAGATCCCAAGTGTCATGCTTATCATTCCAATTGCCAGGCTACTGTTACCTTTCCTATCTGGCCAAGATGCCTGAGCAGAACCCCAGCCTCCCTGGGACAGGTCATCAGAGAGGGGAGAGCTCAGTCAAACCTTTAGAGTGGAGGAGACCTGCCCAAAGGGCCAGTGAACCCAGACAGCCTGCCTCAGTTTGCAGAAGGGCTATAGAAGATAATGATCAAGCTGCCTGCTCAGCCTTATGCGTTATTCTTGTCCGGTGACCAGACAGCCAGACAGTAAGTCTGAAGATCTAAAGTGAAGAGCTCGGCAGGAGTAGCCAGTAGGGCAGGGAAGGCCAGGTGGGACACTGAAGAAGCTGAAACCCCTACTAGCTATGTGACTGAAGGCAAATCACTCAACACCTTTGCCCCATAAGCTTTCCTCCCTAGACTTTATTTCCTAGATAATGGACATCCCCAGGAGTTCCTAGAAATAGTCATTTGTGCTGCTTGCATGCAGTGAGGCTGCAGTCCCCATGGCCAGAGAGTTTCTGATAGTTAGGGCCTGTGTCTCCCCCATCTTGCCATTCCCAGAGCTCAGCTGCAAGCCTGGTACACAGCAGCAATGACCATACAGCCCAGTGGGCAAGCAGGTAGCCAAGTCCAGGAGCCCAGTTGGTAGGCTGGACCTCGAGCTCCCTCAATGTTCCCTGTCCCACCTCACCTGAGGGTGCCATCCCCGCAGGCCAGCAGGTAGTAGAAGATGTTGAATGTGGCCTCATTGGCTGGGCGTCGGGCTACACGCAGCTTTTCCAGAAGCATTGTCTATGGCACAACAGGAGGTATGGAAGCTGGTGCTGGATCAAATTCCTCCCTCCCCTCAGCAGCAAGAACCAGGCCCCTGGTCATCCAGGCCTTGGGAACAAGCTGCTGCATCTGCTGTGCAGCAAGGTGCTCAGCCAATGGCCAGGACACCCCACCCCCCAACATCTAGTGAGAATCAAACAGAGCCAGTGGAAAGAGACATGCCCAGGCACCAGCCTTCTTGGGGACATAGAAACTTATACACGTGTGTATGTATGTGTGTAGTACAGGGGCTACAGGGTCTCACTATAAGGATTGGACTCAGAGTAATCCTCCTGTTTTTAGCCTCCCAAGCCTGGGATTACAGGTGCACACCACCATGCCGTCTCATTTACCTTCTCAGTGCACCCCAGGGGTGGGGCTGGCAGGGCAATACCAGGAATTGAACCCCCATCCCTATGTCTGTCTAAGCAGGCACTTTAATCTGCTGAACTATCTGGCCAGCCCTAGCGACACTTGTGAAAACTTGTGGTGAAAGTATTCACGTAACACAGAAAGGGATTAGCCTTGGCTGAGCCTCACTTTGTCCTCTGCTGGGTGAAATCACCCCAAGAGAAGGCCCTGAACGTGGATCTCAGAAAGTGGGTACAGCTGGGGGCCCAGAAAAAGGGTGGTGACAGCCCCTACTTTAGGAGGGAAAGAGGACTTGGATGAGAGGTCTGGAAGGCAGAATGGTGACAGCTCTAGGCATCACAGGCCAGGCCTGCCTGTGCTATGGCCAGGACAGAATCCCAGGCCAGTGAGGCACTAGGGGGCAGACTGATTTCTAGAGCATGAAACCAGTTAGCCCACCTACTGCCCCGATACCTGGGCAACACCTCTCACCTGAATGGAGGCTGAGGCCACCTGGCCAGCTTGATCGAAGTCCAGGGAGAGGATCTGGGAGAATCGGGTGGCATTGCCATTCATGATGGTGGGGCTATTCCCAAAGGCTTCCAGGATGGTGTATAGAGCCTGCCACTTCTCCACTGTAGAACACAGGCCCAAGGGACATCAGAAAAAGCAAGTGCAGCTCACTAAAGCCATGGGCTTTAGAGATGTGAAAGCCTGGGGCCACTTACACTAGAACTACCCAAGCACAACTTAGTTTTAATGGGCTAGAAAGGCTAAGGAAAAATATCACTGGTACCAACGAAGGTAACATCCCCACCCCCTCAGCCCATCTCAGTTTTTCCAGTAGTCCCTGCCTCACCAGAAAACACCTTGTTTCCACTGGTGCCTGCAATGGTGGCTAGGTATTGCACCAGATGCTGGCAGCTGGTGGTCTTGCCACTGCCACTGCTGCCTAGGAGGACAATGGATTGGTCCTGACGGCTCATCAACATTGCTCTGTATGCTGTCTGGGCCACGGCATAGATGTGGGGTGCCATGTCCTCCCGCCGACACCCCTTGAACATGTGCATCACCTTAAGCGGAAAAGGGATGGAGAAAAAGGGCAGGTTGTTAGGTAGGCCCCCCAAGACATCCCTCACCCCCAGGGTCCACATCTTTCTGAATTTTGACTCCTGGTGTGGCCAGGGAGTGTGAGGCCAAAGCCTTACACAGAAATACAGATGCTAGCCAGGTCCTAACTCCATTAAAGATTGCAAGAGTTCCTTCTGTACCACTCCCACCTCCTGAAATGACTCCATCTCTGAAGGTCAACCATGGAAATGAACAAGAGCCCAGTGGACACCAAAGAGGGAGGACAGAGGGTCAGGGGAGATGGGGTGGGGGCAGGGGATGGGCTCATGAGGCACCACTGTAGCCTAGAAGGAGGTGCACCTTCTCTGAGTACACAGAGGGGGCCCCTCGGGGGCTGAGGACGAGCAGGCTGGGGCCAGCGTAGGTGTGCAGCAGGCTGGCACCGTAGCGCTGGCGCAGTGTGTGCAGGGTGCTGGGCTCATTGAGGTACACCAGTGAGGCCAGGTCTTCTAGCCGGTCGCAGGAGGGAGCATTAGCCTGGGCAGAAAGACAGGCAGCAGGGCAATGAAGAAGCAGATCCCGTTCCTGCCACAGAGGACAGGCCTGCCTTACCCACTCTTCATCCTACTCCCCAGCAGCCACCTGCTAACCTTCTCCACATCATCTTCATCGACATCCAAGATGGCTCCATCATGGTCTAGCTTCACACGCACCTTCCCCTCAGGTAAGCTGAGCTCCTCTGATTTGAGCTGGCTGGCTGCAGAACAGGCACAGACAGCTGGATACGGGGCTGGGTCTGTTACTCTGTCTGGGTCCTTTTTGGTCCCACCCTCCTCCCCCTGGATCACCAGCCACTCTTTGCTCATTCTCCAACCACCAGTTTCTACTAAGAGGCCCAGATGCCCGCACCTAACCTCCCGACTCACCCAGGGAGAAGCCATCCTTATGGACCAGCCACACCTTCTCCGTCTCATACCAGGCCTCCTCGGCTGCAATCTGCTCTTCAGTCTTGGTCTGTCAGAGGGAGGGTAAGAAGAAACAGTCAGACCCTGCTCCAGAAGATGGACATCAGGTCAGCAGGAGAGTGTGAACATGTGGGAGAAGGACTTCAAGATAAGCCGCTGGGCAGGGGAAACAGTTATGTGGCAGACACAGAACATAAGGACATCAGAAGCATTGAGGGAGAAGGATGGAGAAGTGAGGAGGTAGTGGTAGTTCTGAGGAGCTCAAAGAACAAGGACGCCAAGGCCAGTGAGCATGCCAGTACTGAGGGTCTGGAAGGGGAGGGACAACAACACAGGAAGCACATGCCCAGGAGTGAGCAGGCCCCAGGAAAGCAAGTCACCAGGGTGTACCTCCCTGAGCTGCCTTTAGCCTTCTTCTTCCTTCCAAACCTCTGGGACTGGTGTCCTGAGTCCAAGCCCTATACCCTGGGCCACCACTACAGGCTTTTTCATGCCAAATGATGGGAAAGGCTACTTTCTCCAGAACTCAAAAGAAATGTGTCCTGCCAGGACTTTGTGGGAGAATGATAGGTAGGTCCTGGGCCCTGGCCTCAGGCCTGGCCTCTAGAGCATGTTCCACTTTGGTAAGGGCACAGTGCCTAGGTACACATGCCAGTCTCCCCGCTCTTCCTCCATGTCAGTCAGCAAAGGCCCTGCTTGGAAACCAGAAGTTACACAGACCTAGTAGATGGGTTACTGCAACACGAAGGCAAGACGCAGCATGGCAGAGATCCAGGGGGTGGGAATCAGCACTGTTTGGTCAAACCCAGAGAAGGACTTAACATACTATGTCTAGATGGTCACAGGCATGGGTGTGAAGGGGCCAGGACTCCCTAGGGGCTACAAGTGGTCACCATGTAGAAATAAGAATAGGCACTGTCAGGGGATGGAGGTGTCAAATGCAGGACACTGAGCTGGGAAACAAGCATGTCTGGGGGAGTTGGGATGACAGAAAGGCCAGCTCCCATAGACCTACCATGCTGCTTTGTTATGTGTGGGTGAAATGGCAGCAAAGTCACCCAGAGGTCCCTAGAGGAGGGCTGTCTACCCCAGAGGCAGGCTAGCACTGGTCCCACCCACAGCCTCAGAAAGTTCCCAGATGGAGATAAAGACAGTTTCTGAGAGTCCCTTGCTCAAGGTGTCCCTTCCTCATGAGACCCAAGGCCAAGGCACAGACACCGCCTTGTGCTACTAACATCCTAAGTGAGGTGTCAGGAAAAGATACGAGCATACAGTAAGTAGTGGACGTTGTTTGCCACAGTTCTTGGAGTTAAAAGAAGACATGGGTTCTGCTCCCAGAGTGAATGCTGGCTTTGGATAAATGTCTGGCTGGACAGTCCTTTTCCAGCTATGGATTGAGAGAGCTGGGCCACACCAGTGCATCCAAGACCTTTGGGTGCTACAGACCAGGGGAAATATCCTTCAATAAGATGAGTAGGCTGAGGTTAGCAGTATCTTGTTTTTGCTTTTTGGGTTGTTGCTTTATTTATTTATTTTTTAAAACAGGATCTCACTAAGTAGTCCAGGCTAGCCTCAAACTCACCATCATCTTCCTTCCTCAGCCTCCTGAGTTCTGAGATCACAGGCGTGTGCTACCACATCTAACCTGCTGTCGGTGTTTTAATTTGCTATGGATAGGATACTTTAAAAGGTTAGTTCTTTCTATTTGAAGATAAGTAACTTTATAAAAAAACTTACCATTTTTTGTCAAATTACATTGAGATTGGCAAAATTTCTGTCTTGAATGGGCGTGTTCTATGGGTCATTTATTGGAGTAACATCTAAAAGCCACAGCCTGTCAGGAATGCCTTTCGATCTAATCCCACAACGGCCAGGAGGTGGAGACAGACTGTCTTACCTTCAGGTTCTGGGCTGGGAATCAGCCTTTTGGGCTATCTCTCTCCAGAGTGAGCAGGGCTGATAAACACCTAGAACTCAATGGCCTCTGGGCTCCAATAACTAAGAACTGAGTGCTACAGAGGCAAATCTTGATTGGTGATGCCCAAGTGCCTGGCACAGAACCAAACTACTTTAGACCCTGGCACTGCCTCCCTTGGTGTCTCCCCACCCCAACACAGGCTGGGAGGCTAGAGAGGAAAGAGGCCTTACACTCCAGCAAGAGGCCCGAGCGCAGACGCCAGCCCATGTACAGGCCGGGGGTGGCAGGTGGTCACTGGAGGAAGTGGAGGGCTCCTGAGAAGGGCAGGAGCACCCTACCTGGCTGAGGGCAGGAGAGGCGGCCTCAGGGTCCAGCTACCAGCAGCAAGTGGGAAAGAGAGAAAAGAAGAGGGGTGAAGATGAGCAGAACACTGGCACATTCCCTTTAACAAGCACCCTTGGGCCAATGGCTGGTACCTTCCAGGTGCCCAAGGTGCAGAGTGGAGGTCAGAGATGTTTAGCACCAGAGATGTTTAGCCTGAATTAGGCTCCCCATTCCATGTGTCTGCCAGGCCAGGTCACCTTACCATAACCAGGTCTTGGGGGGCATTCTTCAACACCCCCCCCCCCTCTTTCCAGTACCAGGGATTGAACTCCAGGACCCTGCTCTTGCCAGGCAAGCACTTATTCTACTGAGCTATCTCCCCGGCCCCAATCCACCTCTCTTTGTGGCCGTCAAGTACTAGCACAGAGCTGTCTTCCACCTCCAAACACCTGGCCCAGAATGTCACTTCCTAGACTAAAGACCACCTTTCAAAGCTGTCACCACAGACCTCCCACAGAATGAGGCTACTGCAGCCCAGGCCTAGGACTCCATCCCAGCCCTACTGTACCCTGCTTCACCCCTCCCACTCTCAGGCATGCAAGCTGATCCCATGGTATGCAGAGGTTATCACCTTATCCAAGTCCAAACTGGGGGTCACCTGCCAACTGCCCAATGGGCAGGACACTGTGGCAGATCCTGGGATTAGCTTTGATCTCTCTGTCTCTTTTAAGTTCGGTTACTTAAAGCTTTCTAAGGCTTTTCTAGGTCAGGCCTTGGATGCTGCTGTTAGAAATGAATAAGGAGAGCTGGGGATCAAAAATGGGAGCCCCCTGCCACACCATCACCTAGGCCCTCAGGCCCTGCACCAAAACACATACTCAAGGCAGAACAGGGCCAGAGAAAGAGACAAGATCCCCCACCCAGCCTATGGATACAGAGACAATACTCCCTGGAGTCCTCCTCTCATGGACAATCATGGAGGGCCACCAGGGGGGCCTCCCTTCCACAGTGAGACTCTCTATAGGTAGTCCGGCTGCCAGTCTGAGAAAGGGGACAAACAGGGACTGGGGACCCAATCATGAGAGAGGTGACATTACAGAAGCTGTGAAGATCCTCTCAAGTCGCTGGTGGGCCTCCTCTGTGGAGCTCAGCTGGACCTCGGAGGCAGCTCCTGTCTAAAGGTTAAACCACTATTAGTCCCGTCCCTAGGAGGCAATGTAGTGGGGGCACTGCATGCCAAGCTCTCAGCCCAGGAAGCCACTGGGACCCAATGGGAAAGTGGAGCAGGTCAGAGAGACAAGTCAGGTGCCCATTTAAGTTTTTAAACTATCAAAAGATAAAAAGAACAGGTGCCTACAAGGGTTTGGGTCATTTATTCCTATTGTCCTAAACATCACTAGAAACACATGGCTCTATTATGTAGTTTTACCTTTTTGGCCCCTAACCCAACCCTGAACTCTAGGTCAAGACATATCTCAGCTCCCAACACCACTCTAGGGAGAGGCAGAGGGACAAGAGGCCAGAGAGGCAGAACAGCAGCCCAGGTCAGGCGTGTGATGCTTCCTGCCTATCTATAGTTTCTCCTGAAGTTCTGAAAGTTAGCTTCTGCTCTGTCCACTGAGCCAGAATGTCCCTGCCTACTCCTTCCTGTTTGCCAGGAACAGCTGCTACACTGGTTTACAGAATGGGCCAGGAAGGTGAGAAGGTCTGCAGCTGGCTTGTCTCTAAGTCTGGCAGTGCCCAGGAAGAATGAGAGCAAGGGACCCTCCAGAAACCCAATGTCCCAGGAAGAGGCAGTGGCCAAGGGCCTTAGGACCCTGAGGGTGTGCCCCTAGCATCTTCTAGATTCCTCTTTTCCTAATGGCACGGATCCTCTAAAGGTGCAGGGAAGCACTCTCAATACTGAGGTCTCAGGAGGGTTTGGAGAATAGGAAAGCTTGAAAAGAACCATCTCCAACTCAAGGACCAGCCAACCAGATACCACCTTCCCAGGGGAAGGGGTTGGGCTGACCTTCCATGACCCTCCCCTGTCTCTCAGCCTCCTGCCCTACTAAAGGGCACTTTCTGGGAAGGTGAAGCAACTTCAGATCCAAAAGTCTGACTATGCCCATGTGCTACCACCTGGGCACACAGGGCTCCTCAGGAGTCTTGCTGCCAGAGGAGACATGCTGGCCACAGTGGCTTGCACGACAACTGTCTGTAGTTGTTATCAACACATAGTGTATCAATAGCCTGTGCCAAGGACGGCTTTTGGCACATGACCTGCATCATTTCTTCACGGGAATCCCTCAAAGCAAGTACTACGCTTCATTTTCAGTTCCAATATCCAAAAGTGCCCCCCAAACAGAAGATTTTTCTTAGCCATTCTAGTAGCAAAGTCTGTTGATTCTCTGGCCTCCTGTAGTGCAAGTCAATATTCATGAGTTTCCTTTGGAAATATTCACACGTTTGTTACAGGTTGCTCCTTATTATGTATACTGTATGACACTCGAATACAAAAATTACTAATTTCTCAAATGCCTCTGTCCCCAGGGCTTTGGTGAAGGGATTTATTTAGTCTCTCAGCTTGACGGACAGGGGCTTGAAGGTGGCACATTTCTGAGGTTCACAGTGGGTAAGTGGCTGGAGTGGGAGCCCAGACCCCCTACTGTGAGCAGATATTGCATTTCCACCCCATACTGATGTTCTAAGAATCCAAACCTCAACATGGGACCTGGGGCCTCAATTGGCCCATGTGCCTGGGGACCAGGATCTGACTCCCAAGGCAAGGCCTGCAGCATGCTGGTTAGCAGTTCCCACCCCATGTACAGAGCCCAGGATATCACAAGTTCTCATACTTGGTCAAGGAAAGCCATGCAGGTCCTGCAGGGACATGTGGATGTCAACCAGCCTGTCATGCAGGGCTTTCTGAGGCTTGAGGAAGCTTGCTCCAACAGTGCCTGGCCCTCAAGCAAGAATGGGCATGGGAAGTTAGTGGCACACACAGATACCTCCTGCTGCACACCAGGGGCTGGTGACTTGGTCTGCTGCTCTCCAGTGAGGTTCGACTTCGGGCCAGTGGAGCCTGGGTCTGCCAGTTGTTGTGGTGGGGCTGGGGAACACTGCTTCTCTGGGGTTTCAGGCTTGACCGGAGAGCCTGCTTTCTTTGGGGAGTCCATGCATGGGGAGCCTGGCTTCAAGAGGCCTGGCTCCTGGACAGAAGGCTTCTCCGCCCTGCCAGGAGTCTGCTTGCCATGAGGCTTGTGGTCCTTGCCTCGACTCCGAGACATTAGACTCCGTAGGCCCACTGACAGCTCATCCTTGGCTGCCTCCTTCTTTGCTTCAGACTTCAGCAGGGTAGAGGGGAGGGGAGGTGGAGGAGGAGGTGGTGGCGGTGGGGACTTGAGACCAGAGGCTGCCTTTTCTCCTCTCTTGCCTCTAGCTGGATGCTCAGGAGACTTAACCCCTCGCCCTACAGGCTCCTTGGCACTCCCAGTCTCCTCACCAGGCAGGACCTTGCTCACCACCTTTCTTACTGCATTCGCCACCCGCTTCCGGGACAGGCCCTGGGTCTCCTCACTTGGCCCTTCTGCTGAGGCAGTCCCAGGGCCATTCATGGCAAGTGTGGGTGCAGGGCTGTTGGCTTTCTGGGAACTCTCTGAGGGTACTGGGCTGGTGGCAGGCTGAGGACTCCTAGGTGGGCCACCTCCGTCCTTAGTGCTGCTTTCTAGCTATAGTCACATAAATACAGGGAAACATTAGTATCAACCCCACATCCCTGCCCACCTCATGCAAAGGAAGTAAAAGAATGACCTCAAGCCCTGGGACAAATCTTCTATTTACCCACCAAACAAATCTAAGATGCTACCCCAGGAAGTTCTCTCTCCATCTTCCAGATAGCAAATAGCATTGGAGAATTTGGTTTCTCTTTCCCACACAGCTTAATCAGGTACAGCTATCACCTATGATCCATCCCTAGGCTGAGCACAGAACTGGGAAGTGTGAGCATAGATGGTCCAGAGGCTGTGAGCACCTCAGTGTTATTGACTTAATGTCAGGGCAGCAACCAAGACCTTAGCCAACCAAATCTCATTCCCTCACATTTCGCACACAGCAGAAATAGAATGTGAAGAGGTCAACAGCCAGCTTTACTCCCAAGCCCAGGTCTAACTCCAGATTTTCTAACTCTGTAGTCCTAGTTCCCTCCATCACCCAGTTTTCTAGGCAGTCCGACCAGGACCAGGCCATCTTATAGACAGCAACAGACAGGCGTTCTTCCTAGCTCCAAGCATGCAAAGGTCCACCCCCCCACCTCCTCTAGTCTATAGCTACTGTGTACCCCACATATATACTCTTGAGGGTTGCAGAGATCCAGTAATGGGTTAGGAAGCACTGACTGCAGCTTCCTTTCTGCCAGCCTCTGCAGTTTTCCTGAAAACCTTTTCAGGGTTTGGAAACCTCCCAAGTCTTAAAGAACATGTATGGAAGGATAAGAGAAGAAGAGGCAGCTGTGACTCACAAAGTGTTAAGTATTTAAGTAGCCACAGCTCCACTCTGCCCTTGCGGGGACCCTGGATCACCCAGCCTCCTAGTTTCTGGGTACCCACAAGCCAAGTGGAAAATGCTGACATACTCCACCTGGGGCACTTGCTCCTCCCCCACACTCATCTGGGATCCATCTGAGGTCTCAAGGGATGGCCACTGGCAAGACCACATTGGCTAGCAGCAGGATAGTTTTCTGAAAAGCCAGATACATTGCTTGGGGAGAGCAAGGTCAACTGGAGGCTTCTTGCTGGTTGGGCAATGCCTTCTCGCTAACTGAGCTAGACAGCAGCCGCAATCCCCCAAACCATGACTATGACTCTTAAGTGCACTAGAGCACTGGGATTCATGAAGGTCTGGCCGCCATGCCTGTGGCATGCAGGAAGATGCTCAGAGTGGCAGTATTGGGAGCTGCCACCTCTGGCTGCCACTTGGAGACGTTGCCCCACTTCCTGAGCCCAGCCAAGGGCTTTGGTCCCGACTATAGCCATACAAAGGCTCTGCTACACAGGTGGAGAGGGAGGGCCTGAAGGCAAGCTCCTCCTTAATCTCTTTTTTAATTTTTTATTTATTTGTTTGCTTGTTTATTTATTTATTTTATGGCTGGCTCAGCCTGCCCTGGTGGTGGGGCTGGCGCAGCATGAGGTGCCAGGGATAGAACCACAGTCCCTGCAGTTGCCTGAGCTTTCCTAAGCAGGCACATTAGACCACTGAACCATCTCGCTGGCCCCTCCTCCTTAATCTCTTAATCGAGAGTGCTCAGTGGCATGCCAAGGCCCTTTCTTTGGAGCTTGCCAGTGGCCCTAACTACTAGTCCTACTCCTTTCCTTTCCCTCTTCTGGCTTTCCTGCCCTTCCTTTAACTGAGTTTGATGGCCACAAGGTAATAATACTATACTTTCGTATGCCAGGCACTCTTCTAAGCACTTTATATATAATTTACACACACACACACACATCCCAAAAAGAAAAAGACAAGCAAAATGACACAAAACAACACATGGGCTACTCTGAGGTTCCTCTTTCATGCAACTCAAATATACCGTTTTGGAGTCATAGGCTGTTTACAGATCCAGAGGAAGCCACACTGCCCAGCTAATTGAATTGTCCTAGGAAGCAGGGGCAGCCAGGACAGCTACCATCTGGGGTAATGAAGCGTGAATCTGTTCTGTGATCCAGATCACCCCAAGCCATGAGCATTCCTGCCCCTGCATGTCCTGCAGCCCACTTCTCACTCTGGACCTGGCTACCCAGGAACTGTCTGTCTCCTTTTGCCTTAGAAGAATCCAGCTTTATTTAGGGTCTCTAGCCCAAAATGGTGGGGGCGGGGAACATGGGCAGCTGAAGCCAGCCTCAAGGTTGCCACACCAAGCAGCTGACAGGGTTTTGGAAGAGACAGCAGCAGCTGCAGTGAAATCTCTCTGTGCCCTTGTCTTATGCCACCCAGAGCAGGCTGAAGAGGCCCAACAGCTAAGTGCACCTGACCTGAGAGTCTGCCCACCTTAGTCACTGTAGCCTGAAGAGTTTGGGAAACCAGAAAAGTAGGCAGTGAAAGGGGGATGGAGGGAGGTTAGAGGGTAAGGTCTAAATATCTTGGTTTTCCCACCTTTTTTTGTATACCCCAGGATGACGCCACATATACTGCACTATATGCCACTTTACTGGCCTCCCTTCTAGCCATGTCACACCAGGAAGGGGCTCCTGGGCCCCTACCTTCTCCACGGAACTGCTCCCAGGCTAGTCTAAGACTGGCAGGGGAGGGGTAAGTGCAACCCACCCAGACACACATACACGCGAGAGGCCTTGGAGAAGCACTTACAGTCCCTTCCTCCTTGGCAGGAGGGCCAGACTTTGGCAGAGTTTTGTCCTCCTCTTTAACCTGAGGAAGTAGACAAAGAAGTCACTGGCAGTTCAGGCCTGGGAGATCCAGAACTCCTGAGTTTTCAGTACTGGGGTCAGGGGGCTGGGCAACAGATTTCCTTTCCAGAGGCCAAAATTGCCCAGGAACAACTCAAAAACAGAGTCTATGGAGTTAAAAGCCCAGCACCCTAGGGCTCAGTGACCAGCCACCATGCCCAATGGGGTCATCTGAAAAGGTCTACCCAGTAGCGATATGATGGTCTTAGGTTTTCATAGGAGATAAAATGATCCTAATTCAATTTACATTAAATTGAAAAAATAACTTTTTTAATTTAAAGAATCATTCCTGGCTCAGGCAGTAAGTTTGAACAAAAGGCCCCTGACCTACTCCCTGAAGAGGGGATTACCCCAGAGTTAGGGTGCCAGTTGGCTCCACAGAATTCAGCGTAGGATGAGCAGGGGGCTGCCAGTAGTCTTGCTTCTAGATCCTGTGTGATTTCTCTCTATCTCGGAGCAGAGTGCCCTTTCTGCCAGACCACAGAATTCTGGTTTGAGGCAGGAAGTGAGGCAGACATACGGACTCAGAAGGCCATATATTTTCCAATCTCAGAGTCACCAAACTGCCACTGAGGGAGGGAACCCCAACACTAAGCCTCAGTATAAAGGAACTAAAATGTTTGAGCTCTGTATATTCTTCTGGTCAGGGGTTTGTGCTAGAGAGCTCAGGAGGTAGCTGGCCTGAGTCAGAGGAGAGGCGCAGAGTCAGGGGAAACAACAGATACCACAACTGTCTGGAAGAAAGACAGTGTGGAAGCTTTGGAGGGTCTATAGTTCAGAGACTAACTCAGAGTGCACTCTGAGGGGCTAGGCCCCAAGTTTAGCAGCACCTTCTTCTCCCCTAGCCTCACAGCATCTTCCCAGTCCTAGGGGATTTAATTATTGTTCTTTCCTCAGTTACCCTGGCCTGTTACCTGTCCTACCCCACCTCCAGCAAGTTCTTTCCCCCTAACAGTGTGGGTAGGAGCCTAGGGAAAAAGATCTTGCTTCCTAATGACAAAAATCCTAAGAAATATCTAAAATCAATTATCTGCTTAAGGGACTCTCCATTTTTAAATAAGGTCCCTGGACAATTATTTTATTTTTTGAGGTGGGGGTTCTCATTACATATTCCAGCTATCCTTGGACTCTGTGTAGCCTAGGCTGGTCTCCAACTCACAGTGATCTTCCTGCCTGAGTTTCTTGAGTGCTGAGATTATAGGCGTGGACCACCCGCCACACCCAGCTCCCTGATCAGTTTTGAACTGCACCAGCCAACTGATGGCTGTTAACAGTTTTAAAACTGAATCTCGGGCCATTGAGATGGCTCAGTGGTATAAAGCGCCTGCTTAGGCAAGCTTAGGCAACTGCAGGGACTGTGGTTCAATCCTCAGCACCACATGCTGCACCAGCCCCACTGCCAGGGCAGGCTGAGCTGGCCATAAAAAACAAACAACCTGAATCTTGATCACAGAATTAAGGTCAATGGATTCAAGCTTCAAAGCTAGTTCAGAAGACCTCATTATTTTAGAAATCGGGGTTAATGCTGTAAAAGGGAAGGGAAGGGGCTTGTGGAGAGGGAATGAAGAGTGGCTAGGTCAGCACCCGCTGCTCCCACTAAGGGCTATCACCCCATCCCAGGATCACACCATGCATAACCTCCCACATCCCTGCACACAGGTTAGAGCACAGCGAAAGTCCATAAAACACATGTGCACACACACACACACACACACACACACACACACACACACACACACAGTCTACTACAGGCAGTGCTGTTAGCTTGGGTTCAGGCATGGCCCAGATTCCAGTTAATTCTGTGTCCTTCACCAGCTCCAAGTCTGTCCTCCCTTCAGAGACTTAGGTTTGAGATCTCCAATGTCTGGTCCAAGATGAAGCATTGGGGAAAACAATGGTTGCCCCCAAAGGGTCTGGTACCCTGGGCCTAGCGCTGAGCTCAGCTCTGCATTTAGCCTCAGGCTGACTCACTGCCCCTCCCCCAACCTAAAAGGCCCTGGCGGCTGTAGGTCATCGCCCAGCCGGGACTGTGTGCACACACAAAGGCATGCCCAAGTCTGCGGCAGCCTGAATCACTCTCTGGATCCAGGCACCAATTGGCCCCATTCCCCGCTCTCAGGCCCTTTCTCCTACCCACTTCAGCCTCTAGACTTGGGGAGACTCTGTTCCAGAGGCCTCAGAATCAAGCCTTTCTCAGCAGCCCTTGCACAGCATCGGGTGCACAGTCCCAGGGTGAGTCTGAGCAACAGCAGCGGAAGGGTGTGGAGGGGTTAACTTGGAGGGCACCAGTGGGACAAAAGGCAGCTCAGCTTACTAGAGGTAGAGCTCAGAGGAGGGAGAGGACTCAGAGTGGGAGCCCCTCAAGACAGGAGAGGTGCCCAGGCCGCAGGTCACTCTCTCCCACTTCTAAATACAAATGCATGCAGCAGTCCTTATCCAACTCTTGAAGCTGCCTATGCCAAAAGCTGGTCTCTCCCTGCAGACACTCCATGCCAAGCATAGGGGAAAAAAGCTTTGAAATCCAACTTTCCTTTTGCTCCCAGAAGGCAAACCTTGACGAAAAGGCCATGGTACTGAAGGCGGCCTGCACCCTGGGTCAGGGAAGAAGTGGGGGCGGGGCCTCTCAGGGTCTCGAAATCTTCCTAAAGGCCTGAGACCTGCCAGGACAAACGCTGTGGGCAACAAGAGGGGAGGAGAAATGGAGTGGAGAAGCAGGGATTACAAAACTCAAAAGGTCAAAAACAAAACAAATTAAAAAAAAAAATCTCTCAAAGGTCACACAAGGAGTCAAGGATAAACAGAATACAGTGAAGGTGTGTATGTGGGGGAATACAGTGAAGGTAAGGTGGGTACAGAACAGAGAACTTTGTCCCAGCAGAAACTGTGTGCCCTCAAGCCAGTCCCTGTCTCTCAGCCTCATTGGAAATTAAGGGACAGACTAGTTTAGATAATATGAGACTAGTTTAGATAATAGCTAGGTCTGGCACCTGGTGGGGGTGGGGAGAGTCACTGTAGCCCTTGGTACCCAGGAGGAAGAGTATGGAAACTGCTCCAGGAACCTGGCAACTCTTCCTTCCATCTACAACACACAATTACCCAATGGGGCAAGAGCCATATGAAGCTTCCCCATCTATGCTTTAGAAGGCCCATGTGGTCCTCCTGAAAATCAGCAGTCAGAACTGTCACCAGCCCAAGCAAAGGTGTCATCCAATGAATCAGTTCAGTTCAAAGGAATTTAAGAAGTGGTCTGTTCTTACACCTGCTTGTGATGGGCAAATAGTTAAAAATCAGAGAAGTCTTTGTTTTCAATGGTTTTATTTTTCAACATAGAGATCAAACCCATGGCCTTAGCCATGCTAGGCAAGCTTTCTACCACTGAGCTACGACCTAGCCCTCAAAAATTTTTAACTGACTTTGTTGAGTTCTTCTTACTACTCAGTAACTTCAGAAACCTGAAGTTGGCTGGTTGGATTAACTCACTTCATACTGTCTCTCATTCAGTCCTTACTTCCTAGACAACAGAACTGGTCAGATGCCCAGAGCCCCACGACAACTGAATGGCAAAGCTGGGACTCACAACCAGGATGGATCTTGGTAAGCTGTACAACTGATTATGTCATTCCCAGACTGTGATTTTCTCAAAGGCAAGACTATCTTACCATCATATTGTAGGCACTTAACACATGTTTGCTGCATAATAGGGCTAGAATTGGGGTTCTCTGCCTAAACCTCATTCCTTACTGATCTCTTCCCCCAGTGTAAACTAGAGAGAAAAACACTTGCCTATCCTGATTCCCAGAAGTGTTACAACCAAAGGAGGGGTAATCTTTAAACTTAGCAACAGAACTAGATAGTAAACTCAATGCCACGGGATTAGGGAGAGGACAGGGACACTCTGAAACTGCTTAGCAACTCTTTGTGGAACAATAATAGCTACAAAATGTCTCATTCTCTGGCCTAGAGATTCAATCTTTAGGAATGTACATCCAATCCGCTGACTAAAGAAATAAAGAAAATCCATACACCCCTGCAAATATATTTATAGCTACATTCCATATAGCAGCCCCCAACTGGAAACAGCCAAAGTGCCTAGAATCAGCTAATGGTTAGGTAAACTACTGAGCTTTGGCCCAACATATTGCTACATTGCCATTTAAACTGACAAATATATGGACAGTGCAACCATATGGAAAATTCCACATACAATAATATCAATTAAAAAAAACTAGAATCCAAATAGTACACAAATGGTGATCATAATGATCTTGTAAACTGAATGAATTAGACACAACAGAGAAACTTTATTTTGTTATGCATTTGTTACTTACAGCTTATTTTGATTACAGAGACAGCTAAGTAGTCAATAAAGAAGAAAAATTAAAGGAGATAATAGCTAGAAGCTTTTGTTCGCAAAGAGAAGTCTAAGAGATGCATTGAATGATCCTCTATCTACCCAGAAGGCTTCTGCCCCTCACTCATGCCGCAGCCCCAGGATTGTGGCACCAGCACCGACCACCCTCCTTTAATATGCCATCCTCTGTGCCTCCCACCAGAGGACATAAGGACACAAATGTCCCCTGGAAATTGAATTCTGTCCACTAGGCAGCCCTTCAGGCCTTGAATCCTAGCCTGTAAGCATCAAAGCCCCAAGTGTCTAAACCAGATAACTGGAAACTGTATACTCCCCCCAAGAGTGGTGGGTACCCTAAGAGAGAGTAGCTGGAACCAGGATTGTCACCTGTGGCTAAGACCACTTCCCAGTTTTCTCCTCTACCAGTAAAAGCAATGCTCAGGCCTTTTCATTATGAGGAGAAAGGCAGAAGATTTCCCCATTCCCATTCTGAGGCCTTGAAAGCAGTTCTTAGGAGACCCTTTCTTTACCAGGCCCCAACCTAGTATGGTACTAACTTATCTAAGGAATGTAGTGGAGAAAGGAATGAAGGAGAAGAGAAGAAATAACAGAAATATGAGCAATAACAGGGTAGGTTGTTTGTTTTGTAGTGCTGGGGACTGAAACCAGGGCTATGAGTATGGTAGCAAGAATTGTACCACTAGCTGGGCATGGTGGCACATGCCTGCAATCCCAGCATTGAAGATCTTGGCCAAGTCACTTGACCTTCTAAACCTTCTCCTGACCCTCCTCTTGAAGCAGGAGGACTACTGTGAATTTGAGGCCAGCCTGGGCTACACAGTGAGTTCAAGGCCAGCCTGCAGCCTGTACTATATAGGGAGACCCTGACTAAAACCAAAACAAAAAATAGCAACAAAAAGAACAGTATCATTGAGGTGGGCATGGTGGTGCATGCCTGTGATCCTAGCACTCAGGAGGCTAATGTAGGAAGATTACTGTGAGTTTGAGGCCAGACTGGACTACATGTTAGTTCAAGGTCAGCCTGAACTACATAGTGAGACTCTGTCTCAAAAAAAGGGGGGAAATTGTACCACTGAGCTAACCCCCTACCCCTAACAGTTTATCTTAGGGGTATTTACTATATACCAGACACTGTGCTGGATCTTATAGGCATTATCTCATTGATTTCCATGACACACCTCTGAGATAGACACTCCTATAAGTCTTACTTTACAAATGAGCAAGAGAAGGTTTAGAAGGTCAAGTGACTTGGCTAAGATCTCACGGCAGTGAAGGGTAGCTTTGGTGCTCACACCCACGTCTGTCCTAGCAAAAGCCTCTAAGGCTCACTCTAAAGGAAGGGAGTCAGCCCTGCCCCAACCTTCTTTGTTCACTTGCATGTGGTCCTTATACACATCAGCTGCCAGAACAATAATGTGGGTAGAACTGCCACAGACAGTGTGCCCCTCCTTCTACCCATGACCTGAACACACTTTACACTGAGCTGCTGAGAAAAAGGTCTGCAGGGAATGATGTAAAGGCCATGGTGCCAGCCAGAGGAGGGGGAGAAGAGCTTGGCAGGGACACGCTGGCCTTTTTGGTCCAGCCTTCAGTCAGAACCCTCCCCCATCAGGCAAAACAGAAAGCAGCAGAGTGCCCTGGGTCACTGCTGGCCAACCCAGAGGAAGCAGGTGCACTGGAAAGGCTTCCTGCTGCCACTGCAGTTGCAGAAGGCCCAGGGTTTCCTCCTCCAACGGCTGGCCCTGCTGGAGGCCTCCCCTCCCTGGAGGCATGCACTGCCCTGCCCTGCTGTGGGGCACTTTGCCATCTACCCAGCTATAATTGTGTATGGCCCTGACTCTGTAAGGGACCTAGTTCTGGTGGCCCAGAGAACAGGATGGGGTGGAGAGTAAGACTGGGAAACACCACCTCTCAGGGTGAGGTGCTCTCTCCAGCCCCGCCCTCACACTGCTCACACACTGGAGGCAGGGGCAGGGCAGTCCCTGGGCACAGAGATACAAAGCCTCGCAGGCGCATCTTAGATTCCTGATGCACCTCTGCACCAGGCCAACCCGCACATTCTGCCAACTGCTGACTCAACTGAAAACCTTACCCTTGGTGGCTGAAGTGATGGGATAGAGGGGAGGGGAAGCTGTTATGTCTCTCCTCACTTGCTTTTTTAAGGAACTTACTACTTTAGAGTAATCTCTGCCAAAAAGGAGACTTACAGACAGAGTCCCTGGGACGCAATCTCCACTCCTTTCAAATGCTGTGGCAGAGGCATGGAAGAAGCTATGCTGGCTCTCCTCTTGGGAACAGTGAGAAGGAGGGTTCCTGTTAATGCCAGGGTCATCCCCTTCCTCCTGTCTGGCCAAGAGAAAGTCAAGGAGAGAGGAACAAGACCTACAAAGGCCACGGGTGCTGGGATCCCAGGCTTTAGAGGAAAGCCAGGTTCTAAGGAAACATGTTTTGTGAGAAAGGATATCACAGTTTGTGGGTGACAGATGCAGTCCCAGGACCTAAGGATTAGAGACAGTGCCCCCTCCAAAGCTCTCAAACTCTGAAGTCGGGCTCAAGATGTCGCTCACCTCTGAAGGGTTTTGAGGCCGCCCAGGCTTGGTAATGCCCTTCCTACTAAGAGGAGCCCCAAGGAGCCCCACCCCTTCCTTCCCACCTACTTTAGCCACATCTAGGGAAACAACAAAAGGCCCCTCCTTTCTTAAATGAGGACACAGGGTAAAAAGCCTGGGACATTTCCGGGGTTGTGGGGGGTGTCAGAGGAACACTCACCCGCATGGCCTGGCCTGGAGCAGCCTAGAGCAAGGAGTCTCCTCTTGCTGCTGCTCCGTTAGCAGCTCAAAATAGCACGGGCTGCAGCACCGCCCCTGGTCCCCTCCCTCTCCTCAGGCCCCTCCCAACGCAGCTGCCCAACCCTGCCCGATCCTGTGCAGAGAGCAGAGCCCTGAGGACTGCGGGTACCAGGTATGTAGAACAAGAGGGAATGTGGCAGGGACGGAGGAGACTCTAGAGTAAGTAAGGGCAAGGAATGAGGGGCAAGCAGTGCTGGAGGGTTGGTTAGAGACAAGGGACAGGGAGGGTGGCACTTTCTTTCTGACACACACTCAGGCTCCTGGACAGCTGAGCTGATATGGCCCCTAAAAATAGCAGAGGAATTTGAGACCTGCAGCTCCTGGCCCCACAGGCAGTGATCAAGCCAAACACATGCACATTTGCACATTCACACACACACACACACACACACACACACACACACACACCAGCACACACGAACACTCAATCACAGCAGTGTTCTTAAGAACACACAAATCATAGGCCTACCACTGCCATCTAAGCACTGCAGTAGAGGCCAAGACTAACATCACATCCAATACAACACACAGGCCCACTGCATGCTGCGCCCACGCAGCAGTCCTGTGAGATCCAGTGGGAACAGAGACTATAAGGTCAGTCTAAGACTACTGTCACCACCTTACTGTAATAAATATGCAGGGAAATGCAGAGATCGGTTTCTCTGTCTACACCCTTCTCCCACACACACCAGCCCGTAGCTGCAGAGGCTCAGGGGAAGGTGGGATGGGTGGAGCAGGGTAGGTGGGACTTAGCCTTACAGACAGAGGAAATCGTGGTTGTCTGACAATAAGCTTCGGTTTGGAGCACAGAGCCAGTGCTCCTCAAGAAAAATCTGGCCTGGTGCTAGTTAGCACCACCCGTTACCCAGATCAGGGCTGGGATCCCTGAGGGGTGTGGACTGGAATGGGACTTGGGAGCCTGATGGAAAAGACAGGATCTACAAGGCTCAGGAGTTGTCAGTTCTACAGGGAAAATAAATAACAACAACAACAAAACCCCTGGAAGAGTCACTGCCTCCCTTTTCCTTGCCAGGAAACAAAGAAAAAGGTGGGGTATTAGCAGGAAGCCAGGGCAGAGGTACTCCTAACTAGCCTGGAAGAAACCCAGGCTTATTGCCCCCTAGCCAGTTATAAAAGCTAGTGAGTGGCAAAGAGTATTATTTTCTTCAGGGAGACGCTGGAGAGCACTGCCTAGGAGACCAAGCCCCAGTCCTCCTCTTGCCACCAGACACTGTAGGTACCTACTTGTGCACTATCACACACAGTTTATTAGGACATGGCACATTTGCCTCTGCTTTCCAGGGAGTGCTACATCCTTCCAAGGAGGTCATTTGGTCTCTCTCGGGTATATGCAGTGTCACAAGTTTCTGCATTCCCTGGGCCTTCTTAGGACAGTGGCATCAACTGGAACTGCTTACGGAAAGCCCCTGAAGGGCTTTAGAAATATTGATGCCTGGATCCCACCTTTCTCCTTCATAATTTCTGATTTAACTGGTAGGAGAGGAAGGCCTGGACACTGAGCGTTTTATTTATTTTTTATTGGGCATTTTAAAAAAGTCCCCAGATGATTATTATTGCAGCCAGCGTGAGAGTTGCTTGATCCTAAGGTCTGCATAAGGCCCAGCACAGTTATACCTACTCATTACATGAATTCAGTGAGTGAGTGAGTGAATGAATGAATGAATGAATGGTCTTAGCTGTATAACCATAGGCAGGGGACTTACTTTTCTGTAAGACAACTATTATGTCTATATTGACTCTTAACATGAAACAAATATGGAATTGTTGTAAAAGAGCTTTGGTTATCAGAGTGTAGTCTTCAGATCAGCCACATTGGCATCACCTGAGGACTTTAGAAATGCAAACCTAGGGCCTCATCCCGGATCTGCTGAACCAAGAACTCCATGCGGGGCCCAGCGTGGGTGGCTTACCCAGGCTTCAAGGTGATTCTGATGCACATGAAGTCTGAGAATCAAAGCTTGCAAAGGATTCTTCTCAGTGTATCACACTAAGGGTGAGATCTTGAGAGCCAGATCCTTCCTCATAAAACAACTTAAGCTCTCATCAGTTTCTTCATCTGTAAAATGGGGAAACTAATAGTATCTTTAACACACAACTTGCTCTAGTTAAGGGATAAAAGAATTGTTGGACATAAAGCTCTGAAAATGTTGTATGGCACATTAGCTTTCAGTAAGTTTTAACTATTATTGTCTGTTCTAGATATAGACATGGAAGAGGGGCACCTTAGACAACATTTCCAGATAATTGATTTCTACCTAATTTTTCCAAATGGGGCAAAATATCTTCCATTTTAGATAGCTTTATAAATTCCATTATTATTTACCATCATAAAAGAAACAACTGCCTTGTTCTCTTTCTCTCTCTCTCTTTTGCTTTTTGAGACAGGGTCTTGCTATGCAGTTCAGGCTGGCTTTGAACTCAATATGTGGCCCCAGCTGGCCTTGAAGTCAAGGCAACCATCCTGACTCAGCCTCCTAAGTGCTAGGATTGCAGGTGTGCATCACCATGCCCAGAGAGTCCACTTTCTTAAAGATCTCAAACCCAGCTTTCCCTGGTGTGTCTAATCCATTGCCATACCACCTGTAATGTTGTCACTTTTTTTGTTTGTTTGTTTGTTTGCAGTACCAGGGATTGAACTCAGGACCTTGTGCTTGCCAGGCAGGAACTTATTCTACTGAGCTATCTCCCCGGCCCAACACACCACCTGTAATGAAAGTCATCTTGTTCCCACTAAGATGACTCCTGACTTTCCAGCCTGGCTACAACGGGCTTTTGCCCCATCAAGGCTGAAAGACTCTCAGAGGCACCAACCCCTTCCTAGGCACCACAGCCAACCCAAAATCTCTGATGTGTCTATAACGAGGCAGGCCAGGAGACTTTTATCACTGTATATTTGCTTTGTTCTTTTGTTCCTTACAACATCATCAGCTGTCACTTGTCTGACAGTGTAAAGCAAGTCTCAAGCAGTCTTACTTTCTTCTAATATGCTTTTTCAGCCCTTGTTTCCAAGGGCTGAAAAAGCAGACAGCTAGGCTTATAGAACAGTGTTCAAAAAAGGACAAGTGGGTGTCAGCGAACCTACAGGTTCTGCAATGAGTGAAGGGCCTGGGCTTTCCCACCAAGGATTTAGCATCTGCTACTGTAGCTGTTAAGAGTCTTCGAGGCCCACGTTATCCAGCAGTGCTTCTGGAGATGATTTCTGCGTGACTGAAGTGTCACTTTAACCTGCAGTCTTGCTCTGAGTACTAGTAACCACGTGCCCCTCCACAACTCTTCTCTATTTATTTGACTAACTCCTGGCTTCTGTCTCACATGTCAGTTACCAAGGGAGATCATCTTAAACCAGTTTCACTTCCGCTAGGGGACAAGGCAAGCTCTTGTCAGAGGGGGAAACTCAAGGCCCCAGGAGGCCATTCAGTTTCACACCCGCCCACAACCAGTTCATCTACAGCTCAAAGATGAGTGCTATTTTGCTGTGGTTCACATCTTCACTGAGCCCAAAAAGAACTCTGGGTCTATGTGGGCAATTCCCAGGCCACCAGGCCACTCCAGGCCCCTCTGTCTCCTTCCTAGAACAGACCCTCCTCAGGACTATGTGTCCTCACTTCTTGCTCTCACTCCTTTGTCCTTTCTCAGGCAGAATTCTCCATATTCTCCGCTGGCACCACCACCAGAGCCTTTGCTCCCCTCTCCCCTATCTCCCTATCCCTGGAGGCCAATCTTGAGTCCATCTTCTTTACGAAGCCTACCCAAGGCTCACCCCAAATGCAATGCAAACAGCAGCAAGTGGTCAGCTAGATACACTAGGGACTGAATCCCAGCTTGGCCTCTCTCTTCCCTGCTGTCTCTACCTCTCAAGTCTCCACTATTTTTGCTTTAAAATAATATGATACCTCACTTAAAGGGTTGCTATAAGGATAGAAAGAATAGTACATATAGGTAAATTGTAGGCAGCAACTAAATGATTAATATCATTAAATTATTTAAAAACACAGCAATCATTGTTTATACCTAAACTTCTCTCTCATTCTCTCTCACTCAAAAGTAGGTCTTTATTATATTTAATATGGCACTCTATTTTATTTTTCTCAGTACTGAAGATTAAACCCAGGGTCTCCTGCATGGTAGGCAAGTACTCTACCACTGAGTTACACTACAGCCCTTGTAATTTTATTTTGAGACACGGTCTCGTTAAATTACCCAGACTGGCCTTGATATGGTACTCTATTATATAAGTGGAGCCACATATTATATAGGATTTGACTCTAAAGTCAGTATGTAAGTCACATATAGTATATATTCAAAAGCTCCTGAAAAATCTCTTCAGTTGCTCACAAGGCATAGCACACATTGTTTTATACTCTGCATCTATGGCTTCACTTTCCACTTGCAGTTACCTGTAATCATTCATAATCTGAAAATATCTAGAAAATTACAGAAGGAATTTACATTTTAAATTGCACATACTTCTGGGTATCACGGTCTGAAATCTTGTACCTTCCTTCTCTGTCACACCTAGGAAGTGAGTCATCCCTTTGCAGTGTATGCAGCATATCCACACTGCATATGCTTCCTGCCCATTTGCTGGCTTAGCTGTCTTGGTTATCAAGTGAGTCTTTCAGTACTGAAGTGTTTGTGTCCAAGTAACCTTTACTCTACTTAAAATGGCCCCGAGGCACAAAGGTAGTAATTTTAGCAATTCAGATATGCCAAAGAGAAACCACAAAGTACTTCCTTCAAATAATAAGATGAAAAATAAACATTAAGATATTTAAGAAGAGCCGGCCAGATAGCTCAGTGGACTAAAGCACCTGTGTAGGCAGAGGGCAGGGACAGGGTTCCATCCCCAGCAAGCCAGGCCAGCCCGGCCTCCAGGCGCACTGAGACAGCAATTGAGACTGGGCATGATGGCACAAGCCTGTAATCCCAGTGCTTGGGAGGCTGAAAACAGGAGGACCACCACAAGTTCATTCTGTGTAGTGAGAACCTATAGACCCTATAGACCCTGCACTAAATACATAAACAAAGTTATTTTGAGAGAGGCCACATTTACATAACTTTTATTCCCATATATTGATATAATTATTTATTTTATAACTCGTTATTAAATGTCTTACTGTGTCTAATTTATAAATTAAATTTTATACTGCCTGATCAAAATACATGGTGTATGCTTAAATTTAAAATTTTTCTTACAGTAAAGGATACACTGTCATTAGTTTCCTTCCCTTTGGATATATCCCATCACTGCTGCCACTTTCTGGAGCAGTTCTGAGTGTCTTCTTTTGTGAGTGTCTTTACAAGATCAAAAGTATAGCGAATGCAGCTGTTCATGAACATCCAACAGAAAAGCAGCCTTGTAAAAACTTGACAGAATGTCCTTATTCACCATATTCACTGAACCTGGCAACATGCGAATTCCAGCTCTTCTCCAAAGTCAAAATGACCATGAAAGGTAAAGATTTTTAACTGATTCAGGACATCAAGGCAGTCATGACAGAATAACTGAAGACACACACACACACACACACACACACACACACACACAAAGACTTCGAGGATTGCTTCAGAAAATGGCAAGAATGATGGGATAAGTGTGTTTGACATCCAGGGGAGTATTCTGGGGGGGGGGGATTAATGGCAATGTGTCTTTTCTGCTATAAATTCAAAAAATTTTAAGCATTCACCATATTTCTGGGTCTTACCTTGTATACAGAAACAAAACACTGTATATTTAGAACTTGGGACAAGTCATGTTTCAAGCACCTCCTGAGATCATGAAACCTATCCCCTATGGGGAAAGGGGTCTCCTGAACTGTCCTATAGAATATGTAGCTATATAAAATAATATTTCTTATAATTTTTGATTGTGCTAATGTAGTTTCTTACACAATCATACAGTTGAGTTTATTGAAGCTAGTTGTGCCTAGGACATGAATACAGAGCATAAATTAACATTCTAAATGGCAACTATTAAACTTGTTCTCTCCCTACTTCCTTTATATCTCATTCCATTTCCCAGTGTGAAACACAGAACAGGTGTCCAACGAAAATCCACTGATTTACCAGCTAGCTGATCTGGAAGGTATACACATAGTAAATCAGATGTAAAAGTTGGGAGGCAAGGGGACATCTGTGGCAGCAACTTTATGGCTCTGCTCTTTTCACACTGGTGTCATGGCTGAACAAAAAGTCCTTGGCCAAGCAGAGCAGATGAGCAGAGCTGCGGCAGATCAGACAGGAGACTCTGAGGGAGGTAAAGGAAGCATTCACTTAGATCACTGGCAGTGTCGTGTAACATCTCACGGTGAACACTGTAGGGAAGTACAATGCTTCCTTTCCATTTCCTGCAACTAACTTATGAGCTTCTTGAGAGTGAGGTTGTCCATAGTTCGTTATGGTAACTCTACCTAGCACTGAGCCCTTCTCAGAGACATAGACAGAGGGAGGCAAGGAAACAAGATGAATCCTACCAAATTCCTGCCTTCCAACCAACTGAGGAGGTAAAACACTCTTCAGAATATGCTCAGTGCTCCAATGGGGGCATCAATAATGGCCTAAAAAGAAAGAAAAACAAAAGAGAATGACAAAGTATAGGGTAAAGAAAAGATATGGACAGTACATCTGGACAAAATGCAGGATACATCAAGAAGCACATGAGAGACAGAACTGGGAAGGAGGTGCAAGGCAGGAGGCAGGAGGCCGTGGGCTGTGTACTACAGTTGTTTAGTGTGTTGTTCCTACAGCCTGCTAGGCACTCCTCTACCTTCTGAGGACGATTTTCCTCTGGAACCCACCCTAGCATGTAATTTGGGGTTAGCCAATAAAGAATCACATCCCTCAGCTATAGGGTTGGTGATCTGATCAGTATCAAGGATATATAATAAAACTTTGGGATTATCAAAAGAGCCATGTTTCTTTTCCCCAAAACCTAAACCTGGGGCTCTACTGTTTTGCCGTTACTGGTATGAGGATCAAGCCACCCTAGATGAGTTGAGAGAATAGGCTGGGTCCTACTCACACTATGTAAGTTTCCAGAAAAACCTATTTCTAGCCCTGGATTTTTTCAGATCTCTGAGCAGGTGGATTTTTTTTTTTTTTTTCTTCTTTTTAAGCCAGATGAGCAGGACTTTCTGTCACTTGCAATTTAAGTAGGTATGTCTGAGACTGTCTTAGTTACTTTTTACTCATTGTTGGGACAAATACCTGACACCCAAAATGAAGGAAGGAAAGGTTTATTTAGCTCACAGTTACTGGAGGTGTCAGTCCATATTCAGCTGGCCCAAGGCTGAGTGGAACAGAACAGAGAGCATCCAGTTCATGGCGGCAGAACAACCAGGGGAGCAGAGAGCAACAACTATCGTCTGTCTCTCTGTCTCTCTTTATATTACATTTAGGCTCTCTGCCTTAGCCTATCCACCTTAGGCCACACCAGTAATCCTAGCCATACTCAGACCCATAGTCCCACCACTATTAAAACACATAATCCCAGCGGATCATGACTTAAGTCTCAAACTCTAGAAGTCCCCGCCCCATGATTGCATGAGGCTTTGGGGGTGGGGGACAACAACTAGACATAAACCATAACAGAGACAAAAGCAAAGGAAAAAGTGTAAAGGAAAAAGAAAGCACCTATATACTGAACACACTAGCCAGAAGTCAGGCACAGGGCTACTCATTCTTCTCACAAAACCCTGAGAAATTAAATGTTGAAAGGGGCATCATAGACTGGGGAGTAGACATTTACAGAGTTAAATAATTGCCTATGACCACAAAGATAGTGATCATCAAGGCCTGGATTTGGACTCTGGTGGTTTAGACTGCACAGCCTGCTCCTTCCACATACCCAGGGCTTGCAAACAAGGGAGTCACAGCAGGCTGCTGGACACTGAAGGGGCATGACTGAACCTGTGCTCCAGGAACGCTGATCTCTGAGAGATACAAAGCAAGAGAGAAGGCTACAAGCAGAAGGACCATGAGAAAGTCCATGTAATGGCAGAGGAAAGATGTCTGCTTAGGATTTTGGCAGAGGATGGTGAAGAGAAGGTGAAATAAGGGAATCTTCAACACATAGTGGTCATTGGAGGAGGGCAAGCGATGGCAGGAGGTTGGGGAAAGGAATCAAAGATGCTGAAGCTTATGAGGTCAGTAAAGAACCATTATGCAAATGAGAAGGTTCAGCGGTCTAAAGCGCCTGCTTAGGTAAGCTTAGGCAACCTCAGGGACCTCAGTTCAACGCCAGGCACCACATGCTGTGTCAGCCCCACCCCCAGGACAGGATGAGCCGCCATAATTTAAGAAAAAAAAAAAAGAGTGGTGTCAGATGGAGACTGTTTTAGTGACAAAGAGTTTAGAAAACATTGAGACTGGGCTTCTTTTTTCATATCTTAACAACCGCAACAGCAACAAAACAAAATATTTCCCTGATTCTATTATCCCTGTAGTTTCCCCTTATAAATCAAAGTTTCTAAAATATGAAATAAAAAGGTCCTCACAAATCGTCTCTATAACTGGACACAAATTGCACAATATTTGTATTACTACCTTGAATGTATAAAATGTCACTAATGGAACTCTATTTCAAGACATTGAGGAAAGAGTGCGGTTTAAAGCACTTGGCCTTCAGGGCTGCGGAGGGCCACTGCCAATGTCCCCAGCCTTAGGACAGTCTTTACGTTTCCCGAGAGGAACGATCCTTAATTCCTAGAGTGTGTGTAAGAAAGTGTTAGCGCACGATTGGCAGCTCCCGGACTTTAAAATTTTACTAGCTCCCAACAACCGGTGGCCCAAAGCCCAGACATTTAGCGCCCTCGGTAGCCTAAGCCGTCCCAGCGGACTTCGCTCAAAGTCAGATTAACTCTTCCAGCCAGCGCTGCTTTGCCCCGCCCCTCAGCGGGCACACGGGCGGAGGCAGGCTTCGCGCATGCGCTCAGAGCCCCCGGATGCACCACCCTGCAGGGCCTCTGCAACCCAGCAGAGGGCAGCAGTCCCCTCTTTACTGACTCGCTGGCACTGTGGAGGACCCAGCATTTCACCTCCACCAGGCGGGCCTCCGGACTCCGCCCCCAGGAGACATTCAGGATCTGGAAGTGTAAGGGGGCCACAAGGGCAAGATGGTCTCTCTGCCCAACCCAGGAGGGATAACGGTAAGACTAAGCAGGCATAAACTCTGTGCCCACTTTGCTTTCATCACCACTGCCTTATCGCTAGTTGCTAAGGCAGTCCCTGCATACAGGCATTCAATAAGTGCTTATTGATGGAATAAAATGAATGAATGTATGGTCCGGAGACTTGAGACACATTCTGTCCTGTGTTGTGGACTAGAGTCCAGAACAATCAGGAGAGTCAGTGGGCATGAGGTGGCCGGGCTAGATCAGTGCCTCCTAGGTGGGGTCTCCCCCTTGCTTGCCCTTACATTCTGCCAGCCCTTTCCTTGGTACACCCAAAGGTTTATTCCAAGGCTGGTGCCACTCACAATCTGGGTACAGAGCCCAAGAAAGGATACTGAGCTGGCTCTGTCAAGAACAGGAGATCCTGACTGACTGCATGGATCACCTGATTGGCAGGTCCAGCAGGCCTTCTGCTCTGTAGCCTCTAAATGTTAGGAATTTCTTCATAGCCTGTGGGAATTTCCCAACTGCCTCTGCTTTCCCAAGCTCCCATAAGGCCCAGAGCCAAAAGCCAGCCTTGAGGATGGTTTCCCCAAACTCTCCATACCACTGCCCCCAAATCTCATGAAGACTTGGGTCATTCCTCAGCTCTCACAAAGACTAGGGTCACTATTCAGCTACCAGATACACTATATTCCCATCCCACGCCCTCTGGCAGACATGTGAGAGTGAGCATAATAAACCATTGTTCTCTTTTTCATAGAAATGACAACTCTTCTCTATTTCCACAAAAGAAAAAAAGAAAACCAGTTTAAGAGTCAGCCACACTGAAATAAATATGGTATCAATGAAATCTTCCTGGGTGTGAGCATTGGTGGCCTGTGGCACTTATTCTCAAATCAGAGAGGTCCCTTTAGAGGCACCTCAGGTTCCCCCAAATACTGGACATTCATAAGTATTTCAGGATCTGTGCATTTGCCTATGGAGGCTCCTATTAGTCATGCGTCTAGCAAGCTCTGAAGTGAAAGCAAAGCACACACCCAATCCCCATAGAAGCAGAAGGAAGCGAAAGCCTCTGGTTTGCCTGCCAGCCCTCAGCCCCCATGTGAATAGCCCCGCCAAATCCACTGGGCATGTGAGCACCTGTGTGTAACCAAGTTGGAAGAAGACATGCTTGGCAAGGTGGGCAAGCACTGCCCCAGTTGTGTGGCACAATGCCAGAGACCTGTTGGCCCTGGGGCATCAGGATTCCAGAACTGGTAAAGCAGAGAAACTGCCGGAGAGAACAAACCTTCCTTCCTCAGAGGAAGGGGAAATGTCAGCAGGCCCAGCCTCACCAGGGGGACTGCAGGAGCAGACAAGTTTTAAGAAAACACCCCCTCCTTCTTTTCTTGTTAGGAGTGATCTGGAGCTTCACTGTCAATATGGTAGCTGCTAGCTACTGGAGCTAGTAAAATTAAAGTCAAAACAATGGAGAATTTCTCATTAAATTAAAGTCAAATAAGCTGGGCACGGTGGCTCACGCCCATAATCCCAGCACTTGAGAAGCTGAGACAGGAGGATTAGTGTGAGTTTGAGACCAGCCTGGGCTACAAAAGTGAACTCAAGGCCAGCCCTCTGAACTGCATAGGGAGACTTTGCCTCAAAAAGACAAAAAAAAAAAAAAAAAAAAGAAGTCAAAATTTTTAATTTAGTTCGTCAGTTATATCTCATGTACTCATGAAAGTACTCATGCACTTGTTTGTTACATGTGGTTCACAGCCACAGAACTGGACAGCATTGACTATAGAGACTTGTCGCTTTCTCTGCTGGACAGGTCTGATTTAAAGGTTCCTCCTTCCAGTTTGTCCCCATCATTCCTGCCAAAGCCTCATTTAGGTGGTAGCTCTAACTACCTGCTGTCTGCTCCCACCCTACCCCTGAATCTTTTTAGACTCCTGTCAGCATGCATCCTGTCTTATTTCCTAGGCCGAAGAAAAGTGGGGAGGGAACTGAAGTTGTATTTAACACCCAGCCTGACAGCAGAAGCCAGATGCCATGGGGCTGAGAACACTAGACTAAATGGAAGGCTGTCCCTACCCTAAGGCATCCAGGCCTGGGAGAAAGCCCCTCAGTGCCACACAATCATTCATTGTTTGCAGGATCTCTGGGCCATGCATGAGTAAGACATCTGGAATATAGTGGCCTGAGGGTTTTCCTAGCACCCACTACAGGCCTCATCTGATGTTAGTGCTCCAGAGAGATATTACAGCAGAACCCTGAACAATCAAGGGCAAATAAGGCCAATGAAACTTCGTCTAAGGGAGCACACCAGGAGTTCTGCCATGGGGTAGTGACAGCCACAACTAGACAGCTCCCTGTAGTCAAGTGAAGAACCCAAGTGAGAAAGGAGAAGAGAATAATGGATTCTGGACACCTGCAGCATACTGGAGGCTCAGATGAACTTCACCTGGCCTGGGTAAATGGAAGAGCAAAGCAATGCAACATGGACCTGAAAGCCACCACACTGGGGCTGGGGAGACAGCTCAGTGGTTGAAGGGCCTGCCTGGCAAGTGCAAGATCCCGAGTTCAGCCCCCAGGACCGTGTGCCATGTCAGCCCCAGGACCCTGGGCATGACTTCCCAGCTCAGAAACCTGGCGTGGTGGCGCATGCCTATAATCACAGTGCTGAGGAGGCTGAGATAAGAGGATCACTACAAGCCTTAGCTGCATAGTGAGATGCTGTATCCAATTTTTAAAAAGTTTTTTTTAAAAGAGAAAGCTACCATATTATATCACAGGGACTCAATCTGAGAGGTTTGGCCACAGCAGTTAGGAAATCTAAACAGGGCAGTCAGGGGAAAAGTTCCTATGTGTGATAAAAGGAGGGGTGAGCAGAGCCAGGAACGGCACATCACAGCTGCCTTCTGTTCAGTGTCTCAGTTCTTGCTTAGCTCCAACCTAGGTGGGCTGTCAGCACCAAGACAAGCATAAAGAAATACAGTAAGCTGCAGAAAGATCCTACCACCCCAAAAAGGTATAGGGAGTGTGTGCCAACTGGAAACCGGTAGAAAAAAGCCTGGCACTCCAAAGATACTGCCATCAGCTGAGGAAGTCACAGAAAAGGCAGACCAATTTGAAAAACTGGCACCAAAAAAAGAGACCAGATTGGAAACTCAGCGCAAAGCCATCTCACTCTAAAATGACATGTGCTTTTGCGTACGCGCTTGGGTCTATCTCTTCATCTCCACCTGAAATGCACTTTGGGCACAAACACCAGCCTGAGGACAAGGGTAAAAGACTCATAGCTAAGCCATTAATAGGAACAGCCTGTGGCATTCTTGTGGCAGATGATCCATGCTACCAGGCACCAAGTGCTTCCTGAAGTATCAGAAATGAATTAATGACCACAATAATGGTGACTTTGGAGCCATTACAGTAGTTTTCCCCAATTCATGATTCCACTTGCTGAAGCTTTAGGTACTTACAGTCAACTATATTCCAAAAGTATTAAGTGGAAAATTTCAGAAATAATTCATCAGTGTTAAATAAATTTTGCCACAGTGAACAACTGTTCTTATCATTACTATTAATCTTTTATTTTACTTTTTTTTTTTTTGAGGAACCAGGGTTCAAACTCATGACCTTGCACTTGCCAGGCAGGCACTTGTGCCACGGAGCTATCTCCCTGGCCCCATTACTATTAATCTTTTACTGTGATTAATTTGTAAACTTTATCCTAGATATATATGTACAGGAAACACATAATATACATAGGGTTTGGTACTATCCATAGTTTTGGGTATCTACTAAAGGTCTTCTAATATGGGTAAGAGGGGACTGCTGTACTCAAGGGCACTATTTTGAGGCATGAGTCTAGGTGATTTTATATGCATTGGTTTATTTAATTCTCAGAACAACCTTACAGGAAAAGTACTATTTTACAAATGAAGTAAATGAAGCCCAGAGAAATTAAATGTTTACCCAAGATCACTAAGCAGTGTCAGAATTTAGACTGGGCAATCTGGCTAGAATCCACATAGTTCCAACATATTTGTTGACAATACCCACACAACCACAAGTTGCTCCTGATCTCTGGGTCCTTCTGCATCTGTTTCCTTCCTTCTCATTCTTCTCTCAGATGAGCTAGAAGCAGTTTCTACCACCAAAACCAGCCCTTCCATTAAACTATTTGCCCAGGATCTATTCCTACAACAAGAGCTGCAGAATGGGGATTTTGAAGAGAACAAGTAGGACAAAAGATAGGGGACCCTTTATAGGATGGGTTCCTTTTCCAGGGGCACAGAAACGAGACCTGAAAATCGATAATTAAAGACAGGCCAAGGGGCTGAGTAGGGAGCCCAGGGCCATGGTTAAAGCAGAAATTTCAGCCTCTCTGCCCCAAAGACCAAGTCTTCTGATTTACAATCAGCATTCTCCTGGACAGAGAAGGTGGTGGCTGATTAGATGGAGAACTGGAGGTTAATGCTTTGGAGTACCCTGGGAGAAAAAGACATTCGAGTTCAGATTATTTGGGGGGGGGGGGCGGGGGAGACGGTTGTGGATGGCACCCAGGCCATTCCCTGGCAGTCCTGCCACAGAGCCCAGTTTTTCAGTTCTTCTGGTCAAGGCCAAGTAATGATGGGTGGGGGCAAGGAACAATAAAGAAGCCCTGGGAGAGGAATGCAGACAGGCATCTGCGGGCCTGCAAAGGTGATTCACCTCCCAGGAGGGAGGGTGAGGGCACTTCTGGTGGGATGGTCAGGCTGGTACCCCTTACCTTCTCCAAGCCTAGGCCTCCTTCCTTCCTCCCCCTCGCTCCAAACAGAAACTCCTGTTATTGCCCAGAAATCCTGAGGCCAGAATCTCAGGCTGCTGTTCATGAGGCAGGGGCTCTGCCAGGGAAAGCCAAGCGCTAAGGGGAACAGGGATGTTTTCTGGTCACTGGATTCCAGGAAGACAGACCACAGCAGTCCCCCCAGCCTTTGCAGACTGTGGGCCCAGTTTTCCTCCTGACTCTATTGATCTTGACACATGTCCAAGTGAGTGGTACTTGACTTCACCCTGTGCCTCTGTCTGTTAGGCAACCCACATGCCTGCTGAGGAGGATGTGAGGCTGTGCCAGGCTCAGTAGAGGTTGGGTCCTTCTGTGTCTGTAGTGTCATTCACACAGGCTACCATGGACTATACTGTCTCAAGGAGAGCGAGGTACAACATGCCAGCCTAGCCAGGAAGGAAGCTTTGTACCGCTCTGAAGCCAGAGCTCCTGCAACCAGGTCCACAGTCAAATCAATGCACAAACAGGAGGTGGGATGGGGGATGAGGCAGAACCCCAGCCAGGAACAACTCACATGGGGATAGAGTATCAGTCCCTTCACCCTCATCATGCCCCCGGAATGCACCCTCATCATGCCCCCGGAATGATCCACAGGGATCTCTACACACTTTCTCCTCCATGTCATGAAGCTGGGCATGAGACTGTGTGTCATACTGCCTGACAGTGTTGTCACTGTTTGGCCCCTATCCCATGCCACCCAGGGCCAAGATCAAGCTTCTTGCAGATGTCCTCAGTTGTGGTGAAAGAAAAAGCTCCCTGATCACAGGAATGGTACCCTGGGCCTCTTTCCTCCACAGTGTGACACTGAGCAGATGATCCTCAAGGCTTCCTGACATCTACCCTAACTGCCTAGGACATTCATACCTAGCCTCCACAGCCCAGAGCTGTTGCTCTTTCCTCTCTCACAAAGCCCTCTCCTGCCCTAGAGTCAGGAGAGCCTTCTTGTCCCACTGGAAGTGCCCTGAAAGATCTCTCTCCCTGGGTGTACCCTGCTTGCCACAGGGTCTGGCACTGAGAGAAGCTGGACAAGCAGAGAGGAAATGAGTCAGCTCCTTGCAGAAATGGAACAGAGAGGGAGGAGCCAGAAGAAATGAGATCAGAGGGCAAAGAGCACAGGAGTCAGAAAGGTCACTAAGAGAGGCATCAGGCCCTGGACATGTTGTGGGGCCTACACAGTAGAAGACAGATATGGGTGACAAATTCAGCAGTACTGCCTCCTGCCATGGCTGGGTGGCCCTGGTAGACCAGAGAACCTGAGTATGCCAGGCGGGCCCCACCTGAGGATGGAATTTGAGGTGGTTCCCCATCCTGACTCACACTGGGGCTGGAGGAAGTGAGGCATTATGGGAAATGGCCAACCTTTTCTCTCCTCAGAGAGGTGGAGTCTCTCAGCTCCAAGGCCTTCTACTTCCTGATCTGAGCCCTACAATTCCAAAAATCCCGGTTCCCCCTGAACTGCCCCAAGACAGAAATGTTATCAGTGTCTCCCAGAGGGCACTGGACTGAGCCTGGGCCCCAAGAGCAGAGGAATTCCAAAAACCCTAGCACTTGCGCCTACCCTCTCTAGTTTTCCCTGCCCTTATGGGAGCTGTCCCTAGGCTCCAGCTGGAATCTGTTGCTCTGACTGGGAAAGATTCTTGCTATGAAAATTCCCAGCCTGCTGATATTCCAGAAATCCAGGGAAAGCAGCAAGAGGGCAAAGGAAGCATTGAGCCCTGTCTGGACACATTCCAACCCTTCAGAGACCTGAAGCCAGGCACATTCTGCCAGGCTCCCCTGGATGGAACACTGGGGGGCTTGCAAGTAACCCTCAAACTCCTCACATGGGCCAGGTGACTCAAGGGGGACTCCAGTGCAGGGGTGGGAAGCAGGCTCCTGCAGGCCTACAAGGACCAGTTCTCCTCTAGTCCTGTGAGACACCAAGTCCCTGGACACACAAGAGACAGAGTTAGTGGGTAGAGGCAGCTCATGGTAACATACTTCAGACAAGCACCGGCTCCTGTTAAGGAGGAGAGTTCCAGGAACCAAAATCAAGAGGAGACGAGGGAAACGAAAACCAGTTCCTGGTTAGAGAACTATCTTTCCTTCAACAATATCTGTTGCTCTCATGAAATGCTCCAGCATTGGAAAAAGAGTTTTCACAACTAATCAATCATAGTCTTGATAGATGTTATTAAGGAGGATGGTTTATGCGAGAATAGGAATCTGATATGGTCAGCAAAGGCTCCCCAAGGAAGTGACCTTCAAACTGGGGCCACTGTGCAAATGGGCAGGGAAGAGTACTATTCATGGAGAAACCAATTAGAACAGTAGGGTTGCACACCTGTTCTGTGCTAGACTCCACCGTCATCCTTCACCCTCTTTTCACAATGCATTCAGTGCACAGCTCCCTACAAGGAAGAGGAGGTTGCTTGTGGCCACAGGTGACATTCTAGGGATTCTGATACACTCAGGGCTGTGGAGTTCAGTACCAGCATGAGATTATGAGCCAAAAAGGGCAGAGGCAACGTTCCTGCCACTGGATCTATTCTGGAAGGAAGCAGGGAAGTTGTGTAAGCAGAAACACTGTGTCTCTCTGCCACCTCTCGGGACCCACACCCAAACCCGCCAGGCAGCTGTCACAGCCTTTCTTGAGGCTTCACCCAGCCATTCTTTTCTGCTTCTCCCAACTCCCACTAGACTGAGTCCTGCCTGTAGCCACCGGCCACTTCCTCCAGCTGTTCTCAGAAGAGACTGAGAAGACACTGAGACGAAGACCCTTGTGCAGGATACCACATAAATTAAGAAAGAGGGTCTTGATAATTCGGCAAACCTAAAAACTTCTAGAATTGCTGCATGTTTTAGTATTCACACACACAGCAAGAGAGGCCAATCAGCCTTCGCTTCCCTTCTGAAGACAGACAAGATGACATTTCTAGTGGCAAAGGCACTTAATAGCTGTGCACTCTTACACAATTTGCTTAACCTCAACTGGTAATTTAATAATCAGTAATTTCGTTTCCTTGTCTGTGAAACAAAGATCATTCTAATACCTACTTCAAAGCATTGTTGAGAAAATTAAATGAGTTAATACAGTGCCGGATATCCACTGGATGCTTGCGGTGAGTCCCACCTCCCATGACTTTCCATGCCTTCCCTCAAGGAACTTCTGTTCAGCAGAATCTTAATCAGATCCAGTAAATACTCCTTAGGAAGTGTACCTCTGCAAGGTACTGGGGACCACTCTGAGAAGCCCCCTACCCTCTTCCATGGCCAGTCTGCAAAGTCCCCGTGTTCTATTATACCAGGGCAGAATGCCATGCCCGATTCTGAGTGATATATGGCAGCAGATTAAGGGAGTCAGTGTGGTGACCCAGGTCTAAGGAAATAGTTTCCCAACCAAACTAAGCCAACAACTGAAAAAATAAGCTTTGCTGACACCGTCCCCTGTATTTAACAGAACAGAAGCTGCTGCCAAACACCATGAGAGACTCTAGAGTTGGCTTCCCGATCAAAACAGCACAGCGGGGGGTGGGGGCCTGTGAAAATGCCACTCCTTTATAGTGCCTGTCTGGCAAAGTGGGCACCCACAGTGCTGCTGGATGCCTGGGGCACATCCTTACCCGCTGCCCAGGACTGACAATGAAGGCACCAGGGGATTTGCCTGGGTAGCAGGGGAGCCCCCACCTCAACTGGGTCATGGATCCCCACTGTCCCCCTCCCCCAGATGCTGCCTTCCACCCCAGGCTGCAGAGAGGGGAGTCTAGCAGCTCAATGCAGTGGGGTGGCGGGAACCCTGCTGGCAGGCAGAGCGCGTGCTTGTGGTTTCTGGGAAACGCTGTAGAGATTTGCAGCATTTTTAAAATACTTGTGCTCCCACCCGCCACACACACTCCCCTTCACCCCACTCCCCAGCCACCCCTAGTCAGGGTGTTTGCCTATCTGGTATTTTCCAGAACTGTTTCGATGTAAATAAGAGAGATTAGAAGGAAGTAAAGGGCAGAGGGCAGTGTAGCTGAGGTATCAGTGCAGGCCAGAATAGTTCTGGCCAGAGCAGGCTGTATTTTAAGACTCTACCCCTTCCTGGGCATGGTGACACACACCTATAATGCCAGCACTCTGGAGGCTGAGCCAGAAGGACTGTTGTAAGTTCAAGGCCAGCCTGCACTACATAGTGAGACCCTGTTTCAAAAAAAAAAAAAAAAAAAAGACCCTGCCCCTGTGCCAGGGCTCTAAGCTGAGCCTGCAAAAACAACCAATGACCACACTATGTACCCACATCCAGTCCAATGTGGTCTGGGCACTGTGCCCACCACCCACGGGTGGTGGGTGACCAGCGTACTATGGGGCTGACTGTTGCTCATCTAGCATCTCACAGAGAAGTACACAGGATAATGCCTCCAAAGACAAAAAAGGGAGACTTGGCAGGGCAGAAGTGACTGGGGCCTACTGCTAGTTCCCTGCTAGTCCCGTGCATGTCACTAATCCTAACAGACAACCCCCTGAGCCGAGCATCGCAGTGTATGCCTGTAATCCCAGTACTCGGGAGGCCGAGGCAGGAAGATTGCTGTGAGTTCAAGATCTATAAAGCGAGCTCAAGGTCAATCTGAACTACGCTGAGACCCTGTCTCAAAAAGACAGAAAAAACAGATAACTTCCAAATATTCCCAAAAGACCTTCTATCCACAACATCTTGCACCCTTAACACCTGCCCACTGGTCCCTCACTACCAAAAGGACTTAATTTGGTTTCATGCTGAGTGAGCAAGCCAGGGGTCTCACATTGCAAGACTCTAGTGCCAGAGGCGCCTGAAGCTTTGGCACAAATAAAATAAAAATTCCCTGTTTAAAACAAAAACAAAACAAGAAGAAAAGCTTGCAAGGTTCATTTGGAGTAAAACTAGGAACAGAAGCATCCTCAAACACTGAACCTAGATAGCACCAAGCTGTTCTCCCAGCACTCAGAAGCCAGCCTGGCAGATGAGGAAACAATATGGTTTGTAGGCTATCCTTAGAATCTGCAGGTCCCACTTCTGATGGTACCCAGGAACCCTGGGGACAAAGCCCTAGGGTTTCCATGACAGCCAAGGGGGCTCCCTGCCTTTTCCTCCTGTGCAAACGACCTCCACTGGCCAAAGGTCCTACAGGGCCACTCCTGACCAAGGTTGCTTAGCTCCAAAAAGCCAGAAAAGGGCAGAGAGCACCCAGTGTCCCCTCTTTTCCTTCACCTGACTGTCACAAAGGATAGAGCTAAAGACAAAGGTTAGACAAAGGCATCTGGAGTCCCCATTGGACAAAAACCCTTACCAAGAGCAAGGACAGAGAACACCAGGGAGCTGCAAAATTACTTTCCCGGGAAGACTTCACAGACCACACAGGGGGAAGAGTACTCCTCCTCCTAAGCACTTTACCAGCTGCCAAAGTGACCCAATCATAAGTGACATTGCCTACTCCATAAACGTGCTTATTTTATTAAAACCTACAAAGTACTGCCCACAAGTAAAAAGAGTAAGTCTTCTTTGAGCCTCCAACTCTATCTTTCTTAGCTAGTTCACCGGGAGTTAGTTGGGCACGTGCCCTTTTCCAATTTAACCTATTCAAACTCTGGGAGGAGAGAATACATTCATTTTATGGTGATCAAGGGTCACCTATACTCGGAGGCCTCTCCCGATTGCAGTCTCTTCTACAGGGCGGAATCAGCTGCTCCTTTCTCCCTGCTTCATGCACCTCTACAGACGTCTGTGACAGCAGCTACACTACCTGGCTGCCTCAAGGAAAAATCATATTTTATTTTATTTATTTCACTCCTCACTGTCCACCACAGTGGCCAGTCCTTAAATTGATTCCAGGGTTTATTGAGGGAATGAGCACACAGAGGCTTAGGAAGATCTGATAATTTTGTGAAAACCCAACTCCCAGGTATTGGGTGGCTGGCTCCCTAGCCCATGGTCTTTTCATTGTTACTTGACCTTTCCAGATTCCCCCTAGGGTGGAAATAGTTTATTTATTTATTTTGGCGGGACTGGGGTTTAAACTTATGACCTTGCACTTGCCAGGCAGGCACTTGTGCCACGGAGCTATCTCCCTGGCCCCTAGGGTAGAAATAGGTTGTTTTTTTTTTTTTTTTAAACGAGAAGAACATATTTATGGAGAGAAAGAAAGCTCCTGAGAGAGAGAGACAGGAGCGGGGTCCCAAGTGAGTGTTCCCAAATAGTTCAGATAGACATAACAGGTTTTTAAGGAACCTGACTGACTTAAAGTCTTTGACTACAAACCCCATGGCCAGGGGACTGGGGAGATAGCTCCACGGCACAAGCACCTGCCTGGCAAGCGCAAGGTTGTGAGTTTGAACCCCAGTCCTGCCAAAGAAAAAAAAAAAGGTCCAACAAGACACTAAGTTTGACTTGGAGAGAGTTTGACTTTCTTTTAAAATCCCCTAGCCAGTTGTGGTGGTGCACACCTGTAAGGCCAGCACTCAGGAGGCTAAGGCAGGAGGATCATCACAGATTCAAGGCCAGCCTGGGCTACACAGTAAGATCAAGGCCAGCCTGAACTATATAGTGAGACCCTGTCTCAAAAGAAAAGAAAATCCTTTGTCCCCTTCTACTACATCCTCAAGAGCAGGGAAGCAGTGCTTTCCATGGAGAAGACCCATTTAGGCCAGCTCTTCTAGCTCTTCATCACAGCGGACAACCACAATTGCCCAGAGCTTCCTGGGCGGGCAGGCTTTTCTAAATCCATCAGTAGCATCCTCCATGCCCAGACAACCCAGACAATTTATTTGTCCCCTAGGATGGTCCGCTGAGCATACAAATGGAAGGAGCTGTCTCCTTCTCTCAGGGGCCTCAACCCAGCCCAGCCCTTAAGAGTTTCTGTGTAGGCTCTGACTTGGTTTTAAGATCCCGAGCTCTACCAATATCTCCTCTAACCTCACCAGACTCAGGGGAACACCTGGCAACTAAGAAAGAATGAACATCTTTCCCTCCAGCTATAGGTTACACTTGACCTCTAGCTGCCCTCAGCACTCACACCAATCAGTCACCAAGACTGGGTGCCCACCTCTGTCCAGCCACACTGCTTCTACCTGGGTAGAGCCCTTCATCACTCCATTAGGACTACCCCAAGAGTTTCACCGAGACTCTTCCCACTGGCAACCCCAGCTCTGCCCCCACAGATTCTGCCAAGTCACCAGGTTCTCTAAATTCTTCCTGTTATGCCTTGATAAAATGTCCTCATTGCCCTTGGGTTAAAGTTCATATTCTCAGTGTGGCTCACAGGGCCTAGGCAGCCTGGCCTCTGCTTCCTTCTCTTGCTGCTTCTCTCAGCACTCATTCCCTTCACACTATCCCTTCACTGTGAGAAAATACTACTAAAACTGCTATTTCTCTCCAACTCCCAGACCTACACATGAGTATAATCATAGTTTCCTCCTTCCTCTTTCCTCCCATTACTCCTCTTCTATGCAGATCTTGGCTTCTGAGGATTCAAGACTATATACTTAAAGCCTTTCTTCTGTGCTCTCCAGTACCCCGTACTGGCCCGTCACTAAGTTGTTCTAATAGCACTGTCCTGGTCTTTTACTAGACTGCCCATTCCTTGGGGCTGGGACAAAGTGCGCTTCACTGTTGGACCCTGGAACCTAGTACATAGTAAGTGGTCAACAAATGTGTATTTAATGGGTAGGTGGATAGAAGAATGAATGGCAGAAGAACAAGTTGTTTCTCTCAGGACTGCTGATTAATTTCCGTCAGGTCCTAAGTTTATCCTACCACTAAGGCTGACCTCAGCTCCACCTGGAATCTCATCTAGCAAGTACAGGTACATACAAAAAGGTGTGAGCCAAGCATCCTGTGTATACCATGTGAGAGGGAAAACCAAGAGGTGCCTCTTATGGGAGACTTTAGAACAGACCATGGAGAAGAGCCACAAAGCCTTGATCCCCATCTGTGTGCAGTAGAGAACAGATGGCTAGCTAGCTTCCCTCAGAACTCTCTAGGGACAGGCAGCATGTGGACACAGTTGATAGATGGCCTGACTGGTGGAGTGGCCAAAGGGAGCTGTCCCATGGGACTATTCTTGTCAGAGTACCCTGCCCAGGTGCTAGAGGAGGTGGGAAGACTGTTCTTGGCATGGGCCTGGTATTAAAACAGATGCCAAGAAAGGAGCAGGAGTTGAGTGGGAGGAAGAAGAAGAGATAAAGGCTGTGGGCTGCAGGAAAGGCTGCAACAGCTCACTACCACCACCAGATCCAAGGGTCTGACCAAGGAATCTGGAAATGCTGAGTTCACCATGCTCCTCTCTGCTTATGGCATAAGTCCTCACCACTACCCACCTGGGAAAAGGTACAGGGCTTCTCTCAGCCCGATGTGTCACATGCTACCAGATTACTCTTAAAGGCACACAGGATGTAGTTTTCTCCTATGTTCCCTGCCAGATCCTCCAGGCTAAGGCCTGTGAGGGGTAATCCTCTGGGTACCATCTAGGCTGGCCCCATGGGGACTAGAGCAAGCCAAAAATTTCAGGGATACCAGTTGTAACCTCCAAAGCTAAACTGTCCACTTTCTAGGGGATGGGATAGCAGCAGCTAGGTGGGAAAGCAAAGTGGCTGGGAAATGTGAGATGCCAGGGGATCCCTCTTCCATAAAGAGAAAACTAAAAGAGAAAACTAAGATGATAGGGCTCAGATACACAGAACCTTGATAGTTCAATAGGGAACTGAAAACAGTATCCTGAGGGATTCATACTTTAGGGAAAACATTCTATTAAAAGCAATGTTAGCCTGGGAGAAGTTAGACAAACATGACCACATACTATGACTTTTGGTTCTGAGATAAGGTCCTTCTATTTTTTTGTCCTTCTCTAAACTGCAAATCCCTGAGTTCACCCCAGCTAGGTGACTAACAGATAATAGGTGCTTAATGTGTGTGTCTGGCATGAATGAATCTAGGTCCTTCTTGGATTCTGCTCAGGCCCCCTCATGCTCACTATCCCTCCTGGTCATAAAGCTGCAAAAGCCGGCTAGCCCCAAGGTAATAGAAAGCCTGGAACCTAAGTCTATAACATCCTGCCAGAGTTTGACTCCTCCAGGCCCAATATTCTTGTAGGTTGAGCAGTCAGTCATCCTGAGTATCTATTTCCTGTCCTTAGGAAACAGCTGAAAGCCAGACTCTGCCTGCTTCCTTAGCACTTCCTTCCCTTTCTGACTTTGATACATCTGGCTCATCATTTAGTGCTGAAAGGTCCCAGCCAGGCTGTGCACTGGTGCAGAGCCCAGATCTGACAGTCCTAAAACCCACAGCTGGGAGGAAGAATGGCCAGAGGTCAACACATTTTTCTTAGGCTGTCACTAGGTAGGACATTCCAAACTACATCCCCTCCTCTCAAAAGACCCCTGGGGTTAGAGGTCTTGATTCAGCACACTGACCTACCTCTCTACACGTGATCTAAATCTCGCCTACTGAAGTTTTGTGTGGGCAGGATCACAGCTCAGCTGTTAAGGATAGTCAAGACACACTCTGTAGATTTGATCTCTGTTGCTTTCCCAGAGCCATGTTTTTTCTTCTTGGAGCCTAATCCTTTTTATAAATCAGACCCAGTCACTTTTCTCCTTCAAAGCTTTCAATGGTTCCATTTTACTGAGATAAAATACAAATTCCAGTCATGATTTACCAGATCCTCCAAGATAGCCTGTGCTATCTCTGAACCTTCTTCTGGTGTTCACCACCTCAGTCACGTAGGGACAAGAAGCGGCCCTGGAGGAGGTCATCTCCTCCAAAACCGTACCACAATGTCTCTATACCCAACATGGTCTATGACTGCTCTACCTTGAAATCATGTCTTTTTCAACTCTTGAGATCTAAATAGTAACATGGAAATTCTATATTTTACTGTCCATATTGTCTGTCATGTCTAAAAATGACACACTAGCCTACATGCCCAATTTAGGGCTCGGGTAATATGATATCCAAATCCCTAACCATCTTTGTATTATGAAGTTAAACATTTTCACACCAATTACCCACCAATATCAAACCACCCCTGAGAGCTCCAAGGATACAGCTAAAGTTCAGGCTGAACTTGGTCAGAGTTAAAGGTGTCTCCTTTAATGAACACTGGATGTGGCGCTCTCTCCCCTAAGGTTGTTACTTCCTACAGGCCTAGGAAGTGGCACGGCTTCCCCTTTTCATGCTGGCTAGGCTCTAACCATAGCTCTCGGGGACTCCCAGTCAACCGTTTAAGTACAACAGCAGGAGATGCCCATGTTCCTGATCCCCATTCACCCCTGGTACCCCGGGAAGCACTCACATCAGCTGGCTCCCTGCGGTGTCCCTCGCAGCTCCGCAGCCAACTCCGGCTCAGCTCACTGAGCTCTGGGATAGGCTGCACCTTGAGCCATACACTGTCTCCAGACTGCCGGATCATCTCTACAATCTCATCCCTGGATTTGCTTTCCACGTTGTGCCTATTAATCTCCACCAATCGATCTCCTGGCACCAGCCCCAGGGCCAGGTCCTTGGTGCCTGCACCAGGCTCAGCAAAGTGAACCACCCGCCGATAGGCCTGGCCTTCAGGTCCCCGGTCCAGCATGGTTGTGCGCCGAAGGGAGAAGCCGAAGTCTCCAGTGGGCCTTCGTTGCAGCTCGAGCTCCCGGGGAGCAGGAGGTGGTGGTGGGACTACTGGGGGAAGGCGCAAGTCAGCTGGGAACCTTTTAGTCACCAGCTCAGGGACTCGAGATCGGGGCCCCGGTCGAGGGAAGCCTGAGCCAGGGTGCTGTGTCAGCTGTCCCTCCAGAGTCCTCACCTCCACCTGTGGGGATGGGGCAGCAGAGTGCTCTGAGGGGGTTGAGGTTTCTGAGGCACTCTCATCCCGGCTACGCTGGGAGAAGGAAAAGCGCTTGACAATCATCTGTGAGTTCTGCTTGGCCAGCGAGCCAAACTTGGCTGCCCGTTGCAGCACAGAGCCCCGGAAGCTGCCTTCCTCTCCTTTGAGGTCATCACTGGAGCTGGCTGTGCTTAGATGGCCTGAGTCCAGGATAATGCTGCCCCGATTGCTGTCGGAGTCAATGTCAGTCAGGTGCAGGTCAGAGCCACTGGCCACCTTGATGGGAATGGGGTTGGAGATTTCTAGGCGTGTCTTGGACTCACGTTTGGAGGAGCGGTTTAAGTTGAAGAAGCCACGGCGTAGGCTCATCTCTTCCAGGCTCCTCAGCTCTGCCGCTGACATTCGTTCCTTCTTTTCCTTTTTCTCCTTCTTCTCCTTCCGCCCACCATCTTTGTCCTTATCTTTCTTCATTAGGTTAAACATGGTGCAGATGTTGTTGTTAGGGGTGGCACCCCCAGAAGATTATGGGTGCTTAGCACAGGGCCTTTGGATCCCACCTTGCTGCTGCAAACAGAACCACATAGAGAGAGAGATTATTCCAGCAGATCCTCTTCCTGTGTCTTCATTCCAAACATAACCAACTAATAAACCAGCCACCTCTTACTGAGTGCTGGTTATGTACCAGGCACTATGCTTTACATATATTTATCTCAGTTAATTTACTCCTTTAGACCAAGGCTTAAGTATGCTTGGAGAAGCCTAACTTGTTGGCAAGAGGCAGCATTAAGCCATCCTGGAACCCAACTTGAGATCAAACACAAGGGGCAAACAGGGATGGTGAGATAGCTCTGTAGACTAAGGGCCGGCTTAGGCAAGTGCAGGGACTGAGGTTCAGTCCCTGGCACCACTGCTGCACTAGCCTGACCCAGGGTATGCTAAGCCAGCCACTGAGACCTGGCATGGTGGTGCATGCCTGTAATTTCAGTGCTTGGGAGGCTGAAAACAAGAGGATCACTATGAATCTGAGCTGTGTAGTGAGACCCTATACCAAATACACTAAAAAAAAAAAAAAAAAAAAGGCAAAGAAAAGGGAGACTGTGCACCATCACCTTCCCCCAGCTGAGTCCACTGAACGAGTGCTTCTTACACTGCTTGGCTCTTTCCCTTTACCGGCCATCCCTGGAGTAGCAAGCAGCTTTATCCACTGCTTCACTGAAGACCTTGGGGGATCCAGCATTCATGTACTGGCTTTCCCTTGCCAGGCCTGGTATCGAGCACTTCATTACACACAATCCTACTCAACCTACATGGCATTTCTGCTAGCTAAGTATCATTATTTGACAAACAAGAAAAATGGAGCTCAGAAAGTTAAAAGATATGTTAGGTGTCACACAACACGTAAGTGAATGTACTGAGTTTCCATAGTAAATAGTCTGACCTTTCTAGAGCCTGGGTACCCAAAATGAAGCAGGGAGGGAAGGAAAGGGAAGTTCCAGAGTGAACAGAGGATAGACAGCGGTGAGCTGGGGGTGGGGTAGGGTCTGCCGCATAAACAGGATCCTGAAAAAATCACATCCTTTTCCCCAGATCAACACCTAAATATAGCCTCAGGAAGAAAGTTATGGCAGCCAGTATGGAAACACCAGCTCCAGGATGTGTGTACCTAAGGTGCTAACCTACTCTCAGTCGCACATACTCTGTTCAGGGTAGGATTGGGAATAGAGGTCAGAGTGCTTTTCTCTTCCTAATCAGCAGGAAACAAGAAAAGTTCATACCATCTAATTAGAAATTAACCATAGGCCGTGCATGGTGGTACACGCCTGTAATCACAGCACTTGGGAGGCTGAGGTAAGAGGATTGCCTGCAAGTCTGAGGCCAACCTGGGTTACACAGTGAGTTCAAATCCAGCCTGAACTACACAGTGAAATCCTGCCCCCAAAATAAAACCAAAAACAAAATGAAGAATAATGTAGAATTTTTTTCTTTTTTCTTTTCTTTTCTTTTTTGTATTTTAGGGAAGGGTCTACAGGGTGTTCAGGGTCTCACTACTAGATCGGACTCATAGTGATCTGCCTGTTTATAGGCAGCTCCCAAGTGCTGGGATTACAGGTGCGTGCCACCACATCCAATCTTAATTGCCGTCTCAGCGTGCCCCGGAGTGGGGTTGGCACATAAGGCCCAGAAAAAGAAGAAATGAACTGGAAAAAGAAAGAAAGAAATTAACTATAATGTTTTCTCTGTTCATGAAAACTTCCTTGTCTAAATTCCAGACACAGGGGGCCGGCGAGATGGTTCAGTGGTCTAAAGCCCCTGCTTGGGAAAGCTCAGGCAACTGCAGGGACTGCGGTTCAATCCCCGGCACCACATGCTGCGCCAGCCCCACCACCAGGGCAGGCTGGGCCAGCCACAAAATAAAATAAATAAAGAAACAAACAAACACAACAAGCAAACAAATAAATAAAATAAATAAAATTTAAAAAAAAAAAATAAAAAAAAAAATAAATTCCAGACACAGGACCTATAAGCTTATACCTTCCAGCAATAGCCTCTTGCCAGGCCCTGAAAAGGCATTTCCTCTTGTTCATCCTACTCTTGTAACCAAGCAAGGCCCTCCAGGATCCCCATTCCACTTAGAGGGACTTCACAACTCAGGTACAATGCCCAGGAAGGCACTAAGGTCAGGATTTCCAAGGACCCCTGTGCACTGGCTAACTGCTTCCCCTCTGCTCAGAATGCTGACCTTTGTGGTTCCTGGCAGACCAACACATCTTTTTTCTAGAGCAACACTGTCCACAAAAAATACAACTCAAATCAAGTATGTAATTTAAAATTATATATAGTAGTCACGTGAAAAACAATAATAAAAAGGAGTAAAACCAGGTATAGTGGTACATGTCTATGATTCCAGCAAGAAAGAATGAAGCAAGAAGACTGCAAGTTTGAGGCCAGCCAGGCAACATGAGACAGCACCTGTCTCAAAGCAAAAACCAAAACCAAAACCAAAAAAACCCAACTCTTTAATAATATATTCTAGGGCCGGCGAGATGGTTCAGTGGTCTAAAGCGCCTGCTTAGGAAAGCTCAGGCAACTGCAGGGACTTCGGTTCGATCCCTGGCACCACATACTGTGCCAGCCCCACCACCAGGGCAGGCTGAGCCAGCCATAAAATAAGTAAATAAAGAAGCAAACAAATAAAATAAAATAAAAAATTAAAAAAAAATAATATATTCTATTGGGCCAGCAAAACAGCTCAGCAGACTAAGCACCTGCTTTGGCAAGCACAGGGACTAGGGTTCAATCCCCGGTGCCACATGCTGTGCTGGCCCCACCCCTGGGGCACACTGAGCCAGCAACCAAGTCGGGGCATGGTGGCACACATCTGTAACCCCAGCTCTGGGGAGGCTGTAAACAGGAGGATCACTATGAACCTGAGCTGTATAGTGAGACCCTGTACCAAATACATAAAATGGAAAAAAAAAATGACAATAATATATTCTATTATTTATTTATTTATTTGTTTATTTTGTACAGAGTCTCCACTGCTGGCTCAGTGTGCTCAAGAGTGGGGCTGGCGCAGCAGGCGGGGCCAGGAATCGAACCCTGACCCTGCGCTTCCCTATGCAAGTGCTTAGTCCGCTGAGCTATACCGCCAGCCCCAACATATTCTATTTAATGCAGCATATCCAAAATAATGTCGTTTCAACATGTAACTACATAATTCAATTTTCTATAGCAAGTGTTTAAAATTTAGTGCATACTTCATACTTAGAGCACCTTACAAATCAAACTAACTACATTTTAAGAATCCAAAAGCCTTGTAGAACTAGTAGCTATCAAACTGAACAGTGCAATGCTGGGGAAATTTTTTATTCATTGAGCATATCCAAAGAGGTATGGACTCTGGCCAGATCACTAGCTCCTTGCAAATGTCGAAAAAAACCTCTTTCCCGCTTTGATTCCCGATCATACTTGGTAAGACAAAGTTTCCTCTGAAGTTGTTGGTTGTAAATGCTCCATAAATAGTCCTTGGGAATTGAAGACAGGAAATTTAAAATCCAAAAGGTTTGTACAGCTAGGGGTAGTTTTGGCCAGCTGGATCTGGACTGAGTTGGAATGAGAGGGTGCCTGATAGACAGTATCCTCTTTGATAGGGAGAGTATCTCTTCTCCTGCACTTTCAGGAAATGTGGTACCAAGAGAACAGATCATATTTCAGGACATGGGATCTTTGGCAGGTTACTACCTATACCATCTTAAAGGACTGATTTAGAAGATGGCTCCAAGGATAATTATCAGGGAAAATGGGGAGGGGAACCTTGAGGATTTAGAAGGAATAAGCAAGAATATGGCAGCCTCAGCCTTAACCATTGAGAACCCAACTGCTTCCTGTGCTGTCCCACCAAGACTCCTAATTCTCATTTTGCAATCCTTACCCAATCATAGCTGTTTGCTGGAGGTTAGGTAACTAAGAATATCAATGGAAACACCTCCCAGAATTCTAGAATATTTGAGCTAGAAAAGTCTCTTAGAAAAAATTTACATAAACTGTTGTCTCAACAAAAGTTTGTCCCTTGGGTCAGAGAGACAGCTCAGACACTAAGAGCCTGCTTAGGCAAGCTCAGGGACTGGGGTTCAATCTACAGCACCACATGATGTGCCAACCCTGCTCCTGGACCCACTGAGCTGGCCACAAGTCCAAGAGTGGTAGCTCATGCCTGCAATCCCAGCACTGGGGAGGTGACAACAGAAAGATCACTA